>CAODLS013032878.1:0-32762 GCA_948243855.1 Flueggea neowawraea
CGTCCATGTGCCATCAAAATCCCAACAAATGCGGACCTCACCAATGGACACGGACACAATTTCTATCCGTGTACTTCCAGTTCAGTCCGTGTGCCATAAGTTTCCCTCAAATTCTGCACATAATCATAAGACACGGACACGGATTGTGTCCGTGTCCTAGCCAATCTGTCCGTGCAACACAACTTCAGTCCGTGTCTTGCCTCCTCATATACATGGACACGGCTTCTTGTCCGTGTAATTGGCTCCCATGACCGTGTGATGCAATGCTTGACCGTGTTCATGTGTCTTCAAGTTCCAGTGGGTTACACGCTCATTCCCACGGCCATGGACCATCAATTCATGTCCGTGTATTCTCAGTTGTGCACGGATTTGCTTCCTCAAGTGCCCCATGGACATGTTTCATCATTCCAAGGCTGTGTCTCACTCCCAATGCCTCAAATGTCATCGTTCAAGCCCCGTTTCGACTTGCTTTCCTTCATTTCGCCAAGACATCATCAATTAACCTGAAAAATACAATAAAAAGCGTAGAAGTACCAAAACTAATGACAAACACTCAATTTGTATTCAAAAAAATATGAATTGATGCACATAAATACATATGAATATGTGTTCATCAACCTACCTTGGAGAACTCTTCTAAGTAATACCTCAAACAACTCCTCAGAGTCATACCTCGGAGAACTCCTCAGGACCTACCTTGGAGAGCTCCTCAGAACTTACCTCGGAGAATTCCTCAGAACCTACATCAGAGAATTCCTCGGAACCTACCCCGAAGAGTTTTTCAGAACATTCCTCAGAGAGCTCTTTGGGACCGACTCTAGGGCACTCCTCAGATCCTTCTCTAGAGTAATTTTAATTCCATGGTGCATAATATAGTGGTGAGGACGATATCTCAAGTCGCTGGCCATACTGACAATGATGATGCTCAAGACATCAACAATCATTTGACCCCCTCCCCCAAAGACCCCAATGATTCCTCAGTAGAGTAGGTGCTTCAGGAACCAACATCCCAACAGTTCCTCTCAATGACTCTGAAGCCTTGAAGAAGGAAAATGAGGAAAATAGAAGGATGCTAAAGGAGATAATGGTTATGCTCAAGGAAGAAACTCCTCAAGAAAATCTCATTCCACCTCTTAATGCACTTACTAAGAGTGGGGGTACCGCCGAAAGACAAAAGGCCTCAGAGGAAGAAAATGATTTGGGTTGACATATTGAAAGGTTTCCTTAGATTTTGAGCTAAGCAATCCATCGTTTGATGGGTAAAATAAACCTTGAACTAGGAAAACCATGCTCTCCAAAAATGTCCACGGACCTTTGAGAGTCATGCCAAACGCCTCAACTATCAAGACCATTGGAATATTTGTTCTAAGAGTCAAATATGTGGGTACTAAACCTCGTGTTAGGTTGTTCTGGAAAAATAACACGCTATTTGGATCCTCAGCTTCATTACCACCAGTCATGAATGACATCAAATGCCACAACCGTCTAAATCATTAGATTGGATGTATATCTGAATCATTAGATTGGAAGTCAAATCGATGGTTGTTAAGCCTCTAGTTAAGCTGGCATTCCAGCAAAATAACATAGGTTTAGCTCTTCGACTTCTCCTCCCAGCACTATCTGACTTCCATCATCAACCTGTAAAACTCTTTGAAAATGCACAGAGATACTAAGAAGACACACACATAACTTCTAGCCACAAAAAAAGAAGCAAAAAAAAGAGAGAGAAAAGAAAAGAGTTTAAAAAATGAAGGAAAAAATGGAGGCGGTGGAGAGCTTGGAGCTGAGGAGGTTTGGAAGTCATTCATTTTGAAAGAACTTAAACTAGTGGCACTGCTCTTCATCAATAAAGTTGGGTGGATTAGGTCGTTCCTGCACTTATCCTTCTTGCACGAGGTCGCAACTTTTGTGTAATTTTGGTCAAATTTTCAGATCAGCCAATCAGCGTGTTATTTGGATTAAGTGGACGGTCAGTCGTCCAATTAAATGACCCTGCACAAAAATCGCAAGAAATTGGGGTTGGAAAGGTTCGACCCCTCGCCGCCAGGGAAGACATAGCGCCGCACTACCGCTCTAGCTGGTTGAATTTACTGATGCGAGTGTATAAGGCAAGCACCATCTGTAATTTAGCTTAGTCTACCGAAAATTTCAGAGAAATTTGCGAAGCTCATATTCGAACCGAGGTCTGCAGCATGGGGATGGTGCTTCAAACCACCAGATCTAGCTTCAATTTTTTGTTGTAATTCCGAACACTACTGGATTTGAACCCTCATCAAGGCCAAAAAAAGCATTGTCCTCAATTTTCCAGTCCCAAGTCTGTAGCAAGGCAATGGCGCACAAATCATCCATTGTAGCTTTGATTCTATGCGTTGAAATTCTGAATGGCACCGAATTTAACCCAAAATTAAGGCTAAACACAGAACCACTCTCAAGTTCTTTAGTGCTCGCCTCGATTTTATTTATTGTAATTTCGAGTGATACGACATTTAACCCAGAATTAAGGCTAAACACAGAACCACTCTCAAGTTCTTCAATGCATAGACCATTCACAGCTCTGAATTTCTTCTGTTTGTCTCCAACCTCCACCTCCAGACAACAACACGCAACAGAAAGAAAATCTAGCAACACACAAAGGCAAGCAAAAAAGAAAAAGAGAGGAGAAGCAGAAGGAAAAGAGAAGAACGACTCACTAAATTCTGTCAACGTCTGCTTGTGAAGAAAAAAATATGATCTGAAAAATAGAGTAAGAGGAAAATAACAGTAGAAAAGAGTTGAGACCCAAATTTATATAAATCTTTAGGTCAAGATTAATATTCGGGAAATAAGTTCACGTTTTGAAAGGAAATAAATCGAAAACAATTGGAAAAGAAAATCAAATCTGAGAGGAGATCATATCTTGAATATCTTGGAGTCAAAAAAGGAAAAGTGGAGTTGGAGGAAGACGGTCCCGAGACACTCAAATGAGTCAAATTAGTTATGGACTCGGAAAACATCCTTTTTAGTCCCTGAGTTCTCCAACAAATTTCTCTAAATGCCATTGCGCTAAAAATTTGGCTACTCGAGGTCCCGGCCGGCCTTTGAAAATTAAAAAATTTATGAATAGTCCTTGGAATTATAAACATTCCATAATTGGTCCATCTAGCTAGAAACATCCAATGTGACAATAAAGCAACCGATATTGCCACTCTGTAAAGGTAAAGAATGAAGCAAAACGCACTACTCCTATCTCCGAGATACCCGAAAATAGGAGTGGAAAGCAATTGGTATAACATGGACTTAGACCTATTAAGCCCAACTAAATAAATAAATTCAGGAGCCCACAAATGAGGCTTTATTTTAAGAATACTTATAGAAATTACATTCATGCCACCACTTTTTCTCGATAAATAGGAGTCTCCATCACATTTAAAGGTTATGTTCTCTACACCTATACTTTACACTTAAAGTTCTGCCGAACTAAACACTAATTTGAGCATCGAACAGTCTCTCGATGACCAACCAGCCTCATTTTCATTTTATTCTTGCAGGATTTAAAGATAACTCAAGGTGTTCGTGATCCATTATTGATCTCATTGATCTATTTCATTCTTGTTGTGAATTTGAGGCAACAACACCAACATATATAGAGTACGAAAAAATTAAATTAAAGAAAGTTTAAAATATAAAAAAAGAGTACAAATTAAGTTATATTTTGATTTGTAGTGCAAGATAATTGATTTCTAGGCCTGACTATATTTTGAAAATGATTCAAAATGGGTAATAAATTCTTTGTTAGACCAAATATTGTTTTATTTATAGAGTTTTTTCTTTGATAAGTTTATTTATTTATAGAGAGTTGAGTTATATTTTTGAGAGTATGTGCATTAACGACATCATTTGAAATTCAAACTCTATCTTTTTCCATTTACAATCCAATTAAGATCTTGGTTAACAAAAAAGTCCGCTTTAAAAAAAACCATCTCCTATGATGATCAAACCACTAAAAAGAGTCAAGTTTAGACATGGTTTTGAAACGCCTTCTCCAACTGATCCTTCTTTGTGCCATCATTCGAGGAAAATTTTTTGGGTAACATATCTGAGGAAACAACCAAACAGGTATAGATTTAGATGCATAAGAAGACCTTCTGCTCTTGGATGATAATTATGCTACAGGTGGGCTTGGGTGTAACCTATTTTACCTTGATGTATAACAAGTACAAAACCATGAAGAAACAATAGACCCAATTGCCAAAAGTGATCAAACCAAGAATTGGCACCAACATCAGTAGCAGTAGGACAATTGCAAGAAACCCACAAAGACAAGAGTTGTAATATCCCGTAGGTTTCACTTGTGTTTTGATCGGGACTTTGTTTCATGTTCGATCATAATTCGTGGTTCATATTCCTACAATTATGTTTTAGATGATGAATGATGATTGTTTTTGGATTGATTTAAGGACCATTGATCATATTTAGTCATTGAATGATCGAACGAGGGGTTTAGGCCTCAAAATACCATGTTTTATGCATCACATGGTCTAGGACATGATCAACGAATTATAATCGTGTCTTAACAGTTATGACTGTGTCTTATTTTGCTCGACGAATGGACAAAATTTCCCACCCGTGTCTTAGAGGGTCATCCCGTGTCTTAGAAGGTCAAATCGTGTCTTACTTAACCGAGGGAAAATGTGGGGCTTTCGGGTTTAACTCAACTCTAGCCCTATTTATACCCCATCCACACCCTTTATTCGGTCATTTTACACTTCAAACAAACCCAAACACTTCAGAGCTCTCTCTCAAACCTCACTTCCTCTCTTGCTTGCTCTCCTTTCGTATCCTTCAAGTTTTAAAGGTAAGATCATCATCCTTGTTCATTTTCATGCCCTTTCATGCTATATAACCATATAGAACACACATGCATGATTGATTGAACATGCATTTGTCTGAAAACCTTTTTGTTATACACCTTTACCTCCTGATTTTGAAGGAAGCTCATGTAAAGAAGAGATTTAGGACATGCATGCAAGACAATGATATAGTATATGCATGCATGCAAGGAATGTGGTATTGCATGTTGAATGTGATGATGAGGAAGAACGAAATTGATGTGTTGGCTACTGATCTAGTTGATTTTGGGCAGATTTGGTGAGGTAATTTGTGAATCTCATAAGACATGAAGCCATTAAAGTGATGTTGTGTTGCATGCATGGATTTCTAATTGTGTATGAAGATGAAATTGATGATTTAGGTACTGATTTGTGTAATATGATGATAATGTGATATAGGATATGATCTTAGGAATAAATTTTGAAGGTTTAATGATGGATTTGGGTGTTAGATGGTTTACTTGATGTTTGGGATGTGTTTTAGCATGAAAGGTTGCATGTTGATGGTGTTTGGATGGATTTTGTAAAGGGGTATGGTGGAGCTACGGGTTTGCTTAGAAAATGTGATGCCTTTGGGCTATATATTGGTCCATTTGGAGGTTTGGATGTTTGCATGTGTATATGTGATTATGGAAGTATGAGTTTTGTGGACTTGGAACATGTTAGTTTAAGACCAAAGACACTAACTTCATGATGAAAATGTATTAATTTCATGATGTTGAGGTTAGATTCGGTTTAAGAGGTTGATTACAGCTGATTAGGACGGTTTGGAATTGTCGAATATTAATCGAAACATGATTTTCTTACTTTTGCTAATAGAGCTTCGCACGATTGTATTTTTGTAAAATTCTGAAAACTTTTAGTTAGATTTGATGTTCTGGAAAGTTTGGTCATATTTGTAAATTCTGAAGGTGGAGAGATAGATTTAAAAATTCTAACTACTTGGAGGACTGATTGATAATTTGAAAATACCTTGGGGACTAATTTATAAATTTTGAAAAATTTGGGGATTAAATGGTAATTTTATAAGGTCTCGGGGATCAAAGTGTAATTTTACAGAAATTGAGGGACCAAACTATAATTTTACGTAGATTTTGAATTTTGAGTTGAGAGTGATAGATCTTTGATTGAAATAGGCTCTTCATCGTCGGGCAAGCGTATGCATCTGCATAGCATACATTCGGTACCGCCACAGTACCAACACCATATTTTGATATTTTCTCTGTCTGTATCTGTTTCAACTTCTTGTTCCTGTTAGTACGACCAGGCACCTACTAGTGGTGTTTGACTGGATTGTCACCATGGCACACTAGGTGAGTGGGATGACAATTTTAGACACATAGACTGTGTCTTTTGAAATCTATATGTTTTTGTTATGTTTGGCTATATTCTGAAATTGAAATAATTAGCGGTTTGACTAATTAATAATTTGGTTTATGTGATTATTAATATTCTGTCTTTATTTCTGATATTTAATATTTATATATAAAGCATATAAATATTTTCTACAAATTAACTATGTTCTAGGCATTGAATATTTACATAAGGTGTATAAACACTTTCTGTAAAAATGATTTCTTCTTTGTATGAGCACTTTCTATATATATGGTATTACAGAGAAAACTATTAAAAATTTGGCGGGACCAGAAACAGACAAATGGAGTAACTTGGACTCTATAATAACCACTTAGGTACAGAGTATAGTCACTTAGGCAGTGTTTAGCCACTTAAGTAATTGTGAGGACATTGGTAAACCAAAGGTTACTCTACCTCATAGTTAGGTGTCCCGTATCAAAAATTAAAAATAAATACATTTGAAAATATTCAGAACAGACAACATATAGAGCATATAATTATTAAGAGAAAAATATTAATTTCTAGAAATATTATTAACAAAAAATATATTTACTTTCGGAACAAAAAACATTTATTTCGGAAAATATATTGATTACTGACAGAATATTTATATCAGACAATATATTATATCAAAAAATATATTCATTTCAGAGAATATCTTTATATCAAAAATTATACTTATATCCAGACATAATACTTAGTATTAAAATACTTGCTTCAAAACATCATATTTATTTCAAAGTTCAAAATAATATTCCAAACAAATTTTCCATAACAGAGCTTTTACGTACGTCTGATTTTTTTATTACCCAACCCATACTTATTTTAGATTACATGCAAAGGTCAGAACACAACATAAACATATGGAATTTCAAAAGACACACCCTATGTGTCTTAAGCTACCATCGCACTCACCTGGACGCTGAGTTAATAATCCAATCGCAGTCCACTGGTGAATGGTAATCGCCTCAGATATAGAACAGAGCTCAAGAGATGATAAGGAATGAATGAGGAACAATGGGAAAGAGATTTGGACGAGTTGGGAGTGATTTGGAGTGAAAATGCAACAGAAATGACAAAGGGTCGGGTTTTTTGTGATATATAGACAGACGGATGAAAACACACCATTTCATGATTTACAAAGGCTCACGTTCGTGATTCTGATGTTCACGTATGTTGATGGACCTTCACGTATGTCACCAAGTCCCTCACGTACGTTATCGGGGTAAAAAAATGCATCCCAGAAGCTTCAAGTCTGAAACATCAAGGCCTCACGTACGTGACATAACTTCTTACATACGTTAATCATCCAAATTTCAAGCTTCACGTATGTGAACTTCTATCTTGCCTACGTTAAGGTATTTTCCAGCTAAAATACACTAGTTTGATGCGTAACGTATGTGAACTGCTGCCAAACTTGCATATTCGACCTCTTTTGCTTGCACGAGAGTACCAGATCATTCTCAGGGCTTCCTAACACCAAAAGTTACAATACTACCATCAATTAAACATATTCAAACATCAAATCAAAATTTCAAACACCAAAGATTCGGATCGGAATTAAACAAATCAAATCGAGATTGACCGAAAAGCTATAGAAGATCTTGTCGGAGTAGGCAGGGTTTACATGTATCCTACAAAACAAGCAAGGTCAGAGATCGAGGGTTATACTCCCGATGTCACTTCGACGCTCAAGTCAGTTGATAACTTTGGCAGAGTTTGGGAGGTCTTAAGCAATGAAAAAGGCGTACCTTTGTGAATGTGAGAGCGTCTATTTATAGGTGACATGAGATAATATGTTACAACTTTCAGGAGACATTTTCACGTTGTTTTGAGTTATTAGGAGTTATCAGGAGATGATGTCCTCATCTTTTCCCTGATTTGGTGGTGTTTGAATGAGTCTGGATGAGCTTTGATAAGATGTTGAACGTATTTTCTTTATCTCTTCAAAATATTGAATTTGTAGGAGCTGGGCCTATTGAGTTTTTGAGCTTCCATTGGACTTCCATCACAAAAGGTCTTGCAAGTCTTATTAGGCTCGATGGGCCTCAATCCATGTCACACCAATTTCAAAAAGATTTAATATCTATAAAATGTTTCATTTTTTTATTCATAAGAACCAAAAAATCAAAATTTAAACCTAATTTAAAGACTTTTTTTTAAATTCCTTCTAATTTTAATTAATTTTTTAAGAGAGCCTACTAACTAAAGAATGCTTAGCTTTTTTTAAAAGAACCAAAAGAATTGTAAATTTTTTATTTAATTTTTCTAAAAACCAAACCAACCGATCGAACCGGTTCAACCCTAATAGTCGATTTTTTGGTTTCCCAGAGGAGTATTGAGTTTGTTCGTTTGTTATTCAACCGAACCGACCAAATGTTGTCGTCAACTTACAGTATTCTTAGTCACAGAGGCGGAGCTATGCAGAGATAAGCAGGGGCTTGAGCTCTTGATTGTCCAGTCCTTGAAGTTGAAATATTTTTTACTTTAGTCCTTTCAATTTTAAAATTTCTTAAATTAGTCCTTACAACTAATTTCACTAGTTGAATTAAATAAAACTCAATTTAAAACCACAATTAGGAACATTAAATTTAATAAAATTCAATTATTTTGTGTTAACACTAACCAATTTTAAATAATTTGTCTAAAATCTTTTACTGCTAGTGCTTTGGAACTAAATTTTTGCCGTATATTCATCGTCAGCACCTGCTTGATATAAATATTGGATCCGTCAATGATTCTTACTATAGTTCTAGCGAAAGTTATCCTTCAATCCTAGCGTTACCATATACTCCAATTTATGGAGTAATAAGTTAGTTTCAATTCAGTACAAATGAGATCTTTTGTACACACCGGCTATCCAATTTATGCATAGTTTACTTGTAAAACATTTCAAAGTACAAAAAAAAGGAAGCTAATTAAAATCTCAAGAAAATAAACAATTCAAATTTATTTAAATGAAAGTGAAATTCTATGTAGCAGATAAAGCTAGTATATATTCAGTTTTTATTAATGGCATGTCTGAGAAGGCCAGGAATGTGAACATTCATCATGTAATCTTCCCAATCAATAGTCTTGGAATCAAAGTTAAAGGCTTCGGCATCCTGAAAATTCAATCGTGCTATTTTCTGCAATTGCTCTGCATTTCTGTCATCAAAACTGTTTGCACAAATGGAGAAACAAATGTGTGTCAATATTTTTAATTATAAGTGTAAGTAAATGTATACCAAAATAACATAATAAAACTAGACTTACATGCCATTGAAGAATAAATAGGGTTCATATAGCTCTAAAAAACGCATCATCCGTTTCATTTTTCGATTAAGAATAGTGAACTTATCCTTGAATTTCTGAGATGTAACTATACTTAGCAGATTTACCACCTGAAAATAAAGAGAAGGAGCTACATTAGTACCTTATAGGGGTGACAATTCATATCCACCTACTATAGTCTTGTCATTTATATTATTTACATATCATAAATAATTAAATGTGACATATTCGCAAAAAAATAAAATTTGTGTTAATCTTATCATAATCTGCCAAAAAAATTCTCTGTAATTTATTAGATGAGTGATGGCAAACCTTCAAAGGCAGACGATAACGAATAGCAACGTAAATGTTGAAGCTAGTCATGGACTCCCAAACTTTGCACTTGTGTTCAACTTTCACTGGATTTCCATCTTTATTAATCAATGGATGCTTCTTGAAATAGCGAAAAGTTACATCTTGAAGGTCGGAGTACTTGAAAGGATTTCTAAGTGAAGAACCCAAGTGATAGATGGTCACTTCTGAATGTTGGTTCCAATGTGCTACCATGGCTACAATTATAGCATTGACAACCATATCCGCTGGAATCTGCAATATTTGTTAAAAAATTTCAACTTTTATTTTACATGTCAAGTCTTAATGAAGTTTTGAAGTTAATTAGAAAAGAGAGATATCATCTCACCACATCAGGAATTGAATTGGGATTGAATACAAAGCTTGCTAGTCTTCCTCTACCATATTCCGCAATGAAGCAATCCATTGTTCTTTTATTTCACATGTTTTTATTATGCAAAGTGAGAAACGAAATGAACAAGGCAGGTCATACAAAGAAATTACACTTAGACCTAAACAACAAACAAATTGTTCATCGATATATATATATGACATCAAAATACATAAAGTTTTCACTTGATTTTCATAGTTCCGAGTAATTAACTATGTCATCAAAATATTATAATCGATCAACTAAATATAATTAAATTACAATTAAACCTAAAAAAAAAAACAAAATATGTGACAATTTATATTATAATATTTTTACTTTTAAATATTTAATTATATGTCTAATTTTCACAAATCTGTAGTAAACTCTTTATAAACAAATCTAGAAAATAATTAAAACGAAAGCTAAAAGAGACTAGAGTTGGAAAATGAAAATAAGAGGTAAGTGAGAATTACAAGAAAAATAAAATTAGGAGTTTAATTAACAAAAAAAAGTTTAGAGACTTAAAGTCTTAAAATGGTATAGTGCAAAGACTAAAGGGGTGCACTTGTCTCTATGTGGCTCCGCCACTGATAAGGACTATATATTCGTTGAATTACAAATAGAATAGAGTTAGTTTGGACTCTCTAAAAATAGAGTAGAAATTACTCTTTATTTTATTTTTCAGTATATAAAATGGGTTGGACTCTAATTTTATATATAATAAAGTGCTTTATACTAAAAAATATTACATAACAAAAATATTATATAATTTATATATATATATATGATCGATCATACCTCAAACCTTCAACCCAACCGGGAAATGGATCTTTGAAAGTACTAGCTATTATTGTAGGCCGAACAATCACAACTGGGACGCTCTCTCTAAACTGGACCATTATCATCTCTCCCATTGCCTTTGTAAACACATATGCATTAGGCCATCCATGTCGCCTAGCCCTGTCAATAATTATAAATATTGCATAATATATATATCTCCAACACACCATTAATTAATAGTACATAACCAAAGCATATTGTATAATTTCATCTTAATTATCTTGGAAATATTTTCTTAATTAATTAGACATTAAAACACTCATCTTTTTTATCCATCAAAAAGAGTTCAAGAGTCTAAAGAGAATAGACAATTTAAAGAGTGAGACAAATAGTGAGATGGAAATGATATTTGAAAGATTGTTCTTTATTATAAAAAGAATAGGCAATTTAAAGGGAGTATTAGAAATGCTCTAAAGGTAACTAATCAGTCTTAACAACTTAAATATAATAATGGGTCCCACTGGCATGTTAAATGAAGTAACTAAGTTTACTTATAGAGACAAGATAAGAGCATTTTGAAAAGGGAAGGATCAAGTAGAAGATATAGGCAAATCTCAAATATGTCTAATTTTTCATTCTTACCTAAGTTTGGTGCATGTCTCTACCCATATCTTTATTGGAGAAAATGGGGACATACATCAAATTTAAGTAGGAATTTTCTAAAATTAAATATTGAACTCTTAAATACCTTTTGAGGCCAAAATCCTTCATGGTAGATGTAACTGCTTTCTCTGAAAAAACATCAGAATTCAGTTTTTTGAGTTTTTGTTGCACAAGTTTCATTTCTGTATTTATGTCTAGTTTATTAATGCCGTTTTTGACTTCTCCCTCGAGAAATGGTTCTTCGAGTAGAAGTCCTCCCACTTCGCCGCATACATAAGCTAATAAAGAAAAAATAATTGTACATTAGTATTGCAAATCACTGCACATCGAAAAAAACTAAACAAAACTATGTAAAATAATTAAATAGAGGTAGAAAGAAAATACCGTATGAATAATTGTAATTTGTACATGTGGTTTGATAAGAGTATTTAAGTTCTCCATTCATTAATTCAACTCTGAGTATATAAGAAAAATATATGTTTATAGGTTCTTATAATAAAACTTTCTGATATGTAATGTACATATATATGTATGTATTTATTTATTAAGATGATATATATATATATATATAAAGAAGGAAAAAATAATATTTATCATGTTAATATATTTCTCTAATATATACAATCACGCATATCAAATAGGAAAGCGATAAAAAAAACATAGGAATTTGGACTTACCTGTGGATACGTGAACAAGGATCTTTAGTTTGGCACATTTCTTTGCGAAATTGAGGACATTTAAAGCTCCAAAGGTATTAGTGCTTAATGCAACATCATATCTTCAGTCACCAAAATGACGGCCAAAAAATATCAGTTGGTTGTGAAATTGAAAGAAAAAAAAAAAAGAAGTCAACAATAGTATCATATTGAGCCTACCTTTCATCAAACTTTGTAGTTGCAGCAATATTAACGACAACATCAATTTCACTCCACATTTGATCTCTTAAAAAAGAATCCTTCAACCCCAAGTCCTCGGCTGAGATTTCCCCAGGTACAGCAATAACTTTTTCGGATACAAAAGAATACAGATTATCACCATATTTCTCTCTTAAGACTTCAAACAAATCTTTATCTACCACCTGAGATGAACATCATTCCGTAACGCTTAAAAATTTCATCTTGCAACTTTATGGGTAATGCTAAATTACGCTTTATGAACATACTCAAGTATAGTCACTTGCAACATCAATATAATTTGAAGTTTGCCAATCCCTTGTAAATAAAAAAATCAGACTTAAGCCCGTCTCAACAAAAAATAGTCCAAAGGCGATTTTGCATTTGGCTCCCACTATTGACTTATAATTTTCTAAAATTCATTTATTTTTTTGAAAAACCGAATTGATCAAAACCAAACTTGTGTTTTTCGGTGTTTTTTTCCACCTCTATCAACTATCCGTCTACTAAGTATATATGGCGGAAAAAAAAATCTTGAACAATGGACTATCAGAACAAGTTAATTTTTTGGTCTTGGCTAATTTATTTCCATAAATTATTAATATGTATCTATTTTATTATTATAAATATTTTTTATAGTTGTTGCTTATAAGATTTAATTCCAAAACTTTACTGCAAATTAAATTTTAATCTCTTAAATTCTGGTATTGATTAATTATTGCTCATTTAATCATGTATTAGATACCATCTTCACAAAAAAAAAAAAGGTAACATCATTTCCGCCATAAAGCAATATAAATGAAATTTGTGAACCTCATCATGCAGGCGTTGCACAGCGGACTCGGCATTTGCAGCTCGTAAAATGACATAAAGTTTTTTGATATTTGGTTGGACTCGCAATATCTTCTCCACAAAAACTGCACTCATTGAAGAAAAAGTACAAATATGTTAAAATAAAAAATATATATATTAACTTTTCTACAACTTGTTATGTCAAATAGTATTACAAAAAATTTTACCATGACCAATTACGTAAAAAGATAAACAAAAATAAAATCTATAATCTGAGTCGCTAGTTAGATTACAAATTTTGTACTTTTAATAAGACAACTTCGTGGATCTTTTTCATTTGGATCAATTATACGAGGCAGTTTTCACAAATTTTACTTAGTCCACTGCTTCATAGGTTAGATAAATAATATTTTTCATACTTATAAAAAAAGAATAAATAAATCAAATTAATCTGACATTTGGAGTTTGTATAAAAAATAGCATGAATGTTAAAATAACTATAAAGACCCTGAACTTTGAGTTATGTTTCAAAAATAACTCAACATTAGTGTGTCGTTTGTTTTTTTCGGTTATTTGCCATGCTAGACCGATTATGTGGCAAGCCGACACGGTAACTTGCCAAGAGTGATTGAAAAAACACTAAAATGATGTTGTTTCGGCAATGAATTACAGAAATTTTGAAAAAAGACATAATTCAAGGAGCATCACGTTAGCCAAAATGACATCGTTTTGGCATTTTCTCCACCACTCCAATTAAACACTCATATAACTATTCTAGACTATAGAATACTGCAACATAACGAGTCCATTGTGACAGGTAATGACAAAAACAAATGGCATACTTACACCGGAATATTTTTGATATAAAACTCATATATCATGGTTTCTATAGCATTTTTGAAAATACAGACGTCAGTTTATTTTGATTTATTTACTCAAAAAAAAAGATAAAACAACTTCGTGATCTAATCTGCAGGTTAAAGATTAGAAATTCTCTAGGAAAAAAAATATTAACTCTAACCAAACCATTAAATAATACTGATGAAAATGACACACATTCGAGAGAGAGAGAGAGAGAGAGAGAGAGAGCATGTACTCTTTGCTAAGAAGCCAGTAGCACCGGTGACAAAAATGGTCTTGTTTTCGAGAGACGAGATGATACTTCTATGCTCCATCGGTCTTTGATATGTTTTCACAGCCAGCCCAGAAGAAGATAAATGCACACAAATGTTGATAACTTACAAATTAGTGTATCCAACAATGAGTGATATTTTTCTCCCGATAAGTAACAACCAGTGTTATGTCCATTAAATATATATGTACTCTGCAATATCAATTATACGCATACGTAAACAGGTGAAAATGAAGCACATAAAAAGTTCGAAAATTGTTGAGGTAGCAATATGGGTTGCCTAACATTTCATCATTAGTTAAAATAATATTAAGATAGTATATTTGTCCAGCTCCTTTTTTTTTTTTAGGTACGGCCGCGGTAGTGCCATTTGGTAGAAGCTTATGATGATGACTTATACATATTGAGGTAATATTTATTGAATATGAAGTGTTTAAAAAAATATTTTGAACTCTAATGTATCACCATTTTGAACAAAAAATTTGGCATGCGCCAATCATATGCTCTCTGTTTCAGAAAAAAGGTTACCATATTTTTTTATAAAAAATTACTTGAGATTAGTTCAACTAGTTAATATGTTGTCAACTCTTAGTTTCAGTATTTTATCCTTTGTTAAAAAAATAGAGTTATGAAAAAAAAAATTGAATATGTCATTTCCCTATGGCTTAATGACAAAAAAATATTTAATTTTACTTTTTTATAAAAAATAACCAATACATTTAGAAGTAGTTTCATATACCGTAACCATCAAAAGTTGTATCTAATATACGCATGCATATGTTACAATTTTATTGGATTGACCATTAAGTATTTACGTCGCAATGTTACTAACGTGGCTTGGCAAGTAGACATTTCGATCGGATTCTATCATGAGGGCATCCCTAATGAGTCAAGTTATATTTTTTTAGTAATTTTAATTAATTCTTAAATAAAATTAGGTAGATCGTAGATAATTTTTTTTAAAGACATCATTTTATAGAGTTCAATGAGAGAAATATTAAAGTTCAGGGGACTGACGAGATGTTTTATGAAAATTCAGAGAGTTAAATATGTGTTCTGTTATGTTTTGTCATGTTGACATCTATGCTATCAACCTCAAACGAAAAATGTAACGGTGTTATGTTGAAGAAATTAATTACACCATTTTAAAAATTCGAGTGGACTAATAAATGAAAAGAAAAGTTCAGTGAACTAAAAAGATGTTGAGTAAGAGTTCAATGAGGTAAATATGGATTTTGCCCTTATCTGTACCCTAAGTCTACACTCATTAAATGTGCCCTTATTCGTACCCTTCAGGGTAACAAAAAATCATACTCTTATCCTGTAGGGTAAGTGCATACCCACAAAGTATCCATTTATTTGTTGTTGTAAATTTATTGAACTAAAATAAATAATAATAAAATGCAAAAACATTACAGATATTCATAACATACATACAAACATGTGTTATCAATATATATATTAAAAGTTGTTAATATTGGGGTTATAAAGCTAACATTTGACACACTCTTGGAGATAGCCTGGTGGTTGGGATGCAAGTCTCAAATTTGTAGGTCTGGGTTCGAGCTTTGGAGGGAGTGTTATCAGACGGACACAAACTTTGGGTCAGCAATAAAGTTTGGTGGATAACTCCCTTAGTCACTGGCCCCCAATGAGGTGATGCGGTGACCACACTCGTATACGAATCCAAGTCTGCTGTTGCAGTGTCAGCTATGACTCTAGAAACATTCCGTAGCGGAGAGTAATGCATGTATAGTAACTTCTAACAAGGTTATGCTACTATTAATCACCCCAACTTTTCTTTTTTATTTGCTAAAAAAAATTGACATGTGACACATTTTTCAACAGACACTTGGCATAATATATAGTTAACATGTGGTTTAACTTAAATAAAGCAATAAATATTTTAATTAATAAACTTATTAATCATGATGATAATCTCAAATTTGAATGTTATCAGAGGGTTAAATTTTTATTCAAAATCCAATGTGTTTTTTTTTTTTGAAATAGCCCTTTATTAGTAAATACAAAATTATTTACTTATTAGCAATTAGCAACTTATCTTAAATTATTGTGAATATATGAAATTAGATTTTCTAGACATGTGGTTTATTGTGGGTAACTATTTCAAAATTTTATTTAACATTATAATCCCTTTATTTTTTTCTGATGTAATTTAAAATTTAAAGGTAAAATTAAATTCTCTTCAAAAAAGAAGAAGGTAAAATTACATTAAAGATAAAACTAAACATTATCTAATTTTAAATTTTAAATCGAAACCAATCTAATTTTAATATTTTAAAAAATTGAAAATATAATAAAAACAGAAGAAAAACAAAGTGAAATTAGAATAGAGACAAAATAAAGCCACTCGGTCTTTTTTGTAGATATTTTTTTTGCGCTTGTCACTTCAAAAACTTGAACCACACACTTACAATTGTTGAAAAGTGGTTTGTAAATTGAAAATTGGCGTTCATATCAATAATAATAGTGTGTGCGTCTGAAATTGTAAATCTGTAATCAGCCCATGAAATTATAGAAAGTGGTTTGGCTTATGTGATAACTAAAATTAAAAGAATAAAAATAAAATAAAATAAGATTGTGTTTTTATATACCATGCACTATTCTTATAATATGCATATTAAAAATATACGAAGTTTTATAATTTCAAATTGAATTTTTTTTTTGAGGTAAAGCTGCCCTCTAATTTTTCAAAAGAACAGATGTACTTTACATGGTCAACAAAAGCCGACCTTTAGGAAATAAAATTGTACTGGCCATCAATTTGGCGGTGAAACTGAGTCCTACAAACAAAACAACTACTGTTCCTCTAACTGTACCTTCCTCCTTAATAGTACAAACCGGCATTTATCATCAAACATATTACAAGCGTCTCAACACTCCAATATCTTCTATCTTACCATATTTGTTGGCTCATTTTTGGCGGATAGAGGTTCCAAATATTAAGGAAAAAGACATTTGTTGAAAATATAATAAAAAATATTGTTAAAAAATGAAGTTTTAATACTCCAATTATTGTTGTTTGATATAAAAAAGTAAACACAAAAAAAGATTAATCACAAAACAAAAAAAAACATAAAATTTTGGTCGAAGTAGTTGGTAGTTTAAATCCCTTTAAATAGCTACTAAACTTCAAATCCTCATGAAACTAGTAATTTTGTGTATTGAAAAGGTCGGCCTTATTTATGAGTCTTTATAGGAGTGTTATCATAATGAAGACTTCTAAAAATAGTTTTTAATGAGAAATCTTTTAGTAAATTATGTAATTAAGACTTAAATTAAGTAATTTTAACAACAATTAAGTAACAGTTATAATTACTTAATTTATCACAAAATTAAATAACATATCAAAATTAAATAATCAGTGACTAAATTAAGTAATGATATTTAAAATTAAGTAATTTTTAAAGTTACAATTAAGTAATCACCTCTTCAAATTAAATAACTGAAATTAAATAACTCAAATTCTCAATAAAAAATATTTTTAAAAATCTTCATTATAGTATCATCCGCCTTTATAATACTTAATTCGAAATAATTATACCTTCTGTTTTAATTATTTAAAAACATTAAAAAATAAAAAATAATCATTTCAAAGGGTCCCACGACCCCACTTGATATTTTGCATTGACCAAGTCACAAATGGACAACATTCACGTTTTTCACTACTTTGTGAATGAGTTGGTCACATCAAAAGGTCAGGAGGGTAGGTTACGGTTTACGCCATCGTTTTGCTTGCCGACATGTCGCCCACTTTCAATTGTGGGACCCCTTTTTTTGGTCTCCCCCAAAAGTCAGTTTTGGCTACCAGAAAATAACTACCTTATCTTTCCACGGTGACCGCCGAAACTACGGCCACGGAAGTCGTGGTTCTCAGCCACAACAATAAGATCACCTGCATTATTTGCTGCTCCTCATGACGGCAGATATATTCTACATAAAGTATGATTACGTGGTAGTATAGTTAATCATCCATCGGATCTTGACTTGTTTGCTTGAGTTGGATTGGGTTTAGAAAACAAAATGGTACGAGTTAGGGCAGAGAACAAATTGGTGCGATTTGGGTAAATAATGTCACATTCATGACCAAAATTATATATACGTGATTATGTATCGTGTATAATAGACATAGGATATACGCATTGATCTGATATTGCGTAAATTATATTCTCATTTGTCCATATAGTTTGAGAATATTTTATATAAATTTATGAGAATAATAAAGAATTTATTGGTAGGAGAATCAAGATTCAAAAGCTAAAACAATTATGAAAGAAGGGTAAATAAATAATTTGATAATTATATCAATATAATTGTATAAATAAGTATTATTTGGTTACCATTAAAAGCTTACAGATGTTTAGGCATTACGTTTAAAAACACATAAAAAAATATCACGACCAATTTTCGGACCATGATCGGTGTACGAGACGAACTGTCTGAGAAAACTCGGCTCATCTTGCACAAGTCTCGATGATCAAAAAAATATTTATTAAAACATCGGTTATTCAAAAAACATATGGAGTATAAAACAGATTTATAACAAGTCAATATAAGTGGGTGTATATATATATATATATCCAAGTTTAAAACAAGTTTACTGATTATTAAAAATCACATAATCGGTTTATTAATTTTTCCTTCCATTATTAAGTCCAATTTCAGAAATATAGTCAACGCATAAAAAAAACATATAGAGTTTCGAGACACAATTTATATGTCTGAAGCTATCATCTACTCATTTAGATATCCAAGCAAATTGTTCAGGCACCACTATCTGGCGACTGATCACGCTAGCACAGACAAGAAGCTGAAATAATTAGCAGAAACAATCACAATGGAATATTGGTACTGTAGTTGTATCGAAATATGTGCACATGCATATGCAGACTTGGACTCTCAAAAAATTTCCAAAATCCATTTCGAATGAGATTCTATCATTCTTAATCCAAAATTCAAAATTTACATAAAATGACAGTTTGGTTCTCTATCAATATAAAATTATGTTTTAATCTCCAAACTTTTCAAATTTCAAAACAATCCTTAAATTATTCTTAAATTGTCAACTAGCCCTCTAAGTAGTCAGAATTTTCAAATAAATCTTCTAATTCTCAAAAATTACAAATTAGTCCCTAACTCTCAAAATATCAAGTCTAGTCCTCCAATCATTCAGAATCATGAAAATTACAATTTGGTTCCTAAGGCATAAATTCACACCCAATCAACCCAAAATGCGAATCGATACCCAATGTTCCAATCCATCCGTTCACATTGCCTCTAATCATACTTAGGAACATAAATCCATCAACAAACTCCAAAATAGTTCATAATTAAGGCAAACCCGAATCTGACCCTAGTGTCGCCAAAAATTCATCAAATCTCTTGATTCAAGACTTGATTCTTGTTAATTTAAGTCCTATCTAACTTATTCTAGCAACCCCAAACGTTCTTTCATCAAAATTCATCCAGAAATTCAAACCCTAAGCAATTCGGATAAAAAAGAACCCAACAGATTTAATGTATATAAGGTCATCTCCAACCATAACCCCAAATTTTTACCCCAAATCCCAGATTTTGATCATCTACAGTAAAATTCTCTCCAACCACAAACCCCAAATCTACCTAAAAAAAGAATATCTCGCACATATTCTTCTCACCATCCTATTTTTTATTACTATTATTATTTCATCACAAATACTTCAAATTATATGTTTCTATTAATAATTTAATAAAATATATTTCATTATATTTATTAATTTCATATAAAAATATTTAAATATTTTGACCCATAAATTAAAATATTTATAATTCACAATTTAAATTTATTTCAAAATTTTAAGTTGACTTAATTAATAAAATTAATTTTTTTGTATATTGGTATTTGTTATATATTCTACTTTAATTTAATTTTTACTAATTAATTTAATTAATTGTCTATTTTATTTTTAATTAAACATACAAAAAAATATTAATGTAGAGATAAACTAATTGTAGTTGCATTAACACACAAAAAATCAAAATACCAAATACTAATTAAAACACTCAAAAATAAAATATATATTATTAAAAAATTAAAAAAAATGGTGGGACCCTAATTTGGGGTCATGAATAGGTGACCCCAAATTAAGGGTCACCCATAACCATACCCCAAATTTGGGGTATGGTTGGAGTGAATTTTGACCCCAAATTAAGGATTTGGAGTATGGTTGGAGATGGCCTAACAGAGGAAAAAGAGAAGAAAATGTGTGATTCTTACCTCAATAATGGATTAGGAACGAAATGGGAGCAATGTGGGAGTGTTCTGGGGTGATTTGAGAGAGAACAGAGTGAATGGGACGGAGTAAATGCAGAACCCGTCGGGTTGGTGGGTTTTAATGAGTTGCGGATCAAAATGGTTTAGCAATTTACAAAGGCAGTGTACGTCATTTTACATGCAACGTACGTTTTGAGGGTTACTCGTACGTCCCCAAGTCACAATGTATGTTATCTTGGCCAAAATCGCGTCCAATTGCCTCTGTTACGATCGTAACATACGTTATGAACACACAACGTATGTTGACCATCTAAAATTTGCAGATAAGTTACGTTATGCTTCAACAACGTACATTATCACTGAATTCAAGATGACGTACATTTTTGTTAACCTAAAGTACGTCGTACTTTGTCTGACAGCACTCCTCCACTTCCTTTTCTTCTGGACACGAGTAAGATCATTCTTGAAGCTTAGCAATATCCAACCTCATAAAAATAAGGCCATTAAACATCGTTACACCCCTAACCACAGTTCCAAACACCAAGGAAACTGATCGGAGTTGAACTAGTCAAAACAGGGTTGGACGAAAAACTATAGAAGATTGATTAGAAACGGACAGGATGTTACAAAAAAGAGTAGAAAGAAAGAATAAACATGGGAGCTTCTGATTGGGCCTCCTTAAGTACATCGTCACCTTTTGCTTAATCTTAAAACATGACAAAACAAAAATGAAAAATGGTAGAACATATTCAGGCCATGCATAAACATAAGGGAGGAAGAAAATAAAAAGGATAAGGAGAGAGAACTGTGAGAAAAAATAATAGAAAAACTAGAAATCGTCGAAAATCTGTCTCAAACAATGTTTATTGCATCTTTGCTTCCTAGAAACAAAGCAAGTGATTTTCTTCATTCATCTCTGTTTAATATTTATTATAACATGTGTTTAGAGGTTTGAATGTCGAATAAGAGGATTTGAGCATGAATTAACCATTAATCCATATGAATTGGAACATAGATTTGTTTGTGTTTAGGTTTTGATCTCAAACTATATTCGCATTGCTATTTTGAGGCATTTAGAGACAGACGTAGACGATGTGTAAAACATGAAAGTTGTTTAATTGTGTGTCTAGTATGTTTCTGCAAATTTTCATAGTCTACATATGAGTATAATGGACACTAGACACGAATAAGTGTAAGGAGGTCTAATATGGAAATCTTGTATGGAAGTTGTAGCTTGATAATTTGTGTAGACCTCATTTGAGCAACGTAGAGTCTATTTTTTTTGTGGAAGTAAACCTTATATGTGTTTTATGATCCCTAATATGTACTTGATAAATTGGACATTTGTCCGTACAGAAAATAATAGGCTAAATAAATTAAAAAAACATGAACTTTAGTCAAATTAACAAAAATATCACAAATTTTTAATTTTACCTCAAAAAATATGAACTTTGACTATTATAACATTTATGTCATCAGTTAGTTTGGTGTTAATTTTTCCATCTATTTCACTAATGTGGTAGTCCATGTGGCATTTGACATGTAAATATTTTATAATGTGACTTTTATTTATTAAAAAAATAACTAACTTATAAAAATAAAGTTAATTTTTTATGGCGCAATTATTTTTTTTGAAAATTTTTAATATTGTATCTTAATTTATTGTTTACTATATAAATAATTAATTAATAATATTTAATATATTAATTAATTGAAATTAATATGAAAATAGAAACCAACACCAAAAATGACATTTCTCAAAAATGTAAGAAACAAAAACTTGTAAATATTAAAAGTATAAGAATGTGTTTATAAATATCAAGAACCTGTAAGTTTTTAATAATAAATAAATTTAATTTTTTTTGAAAAAAATGCACTAATGATAAAAATTTTAAATTTTATGACACTTCTTACACGTTGGTGTCTCCATCTCCCATTAATCACACGATTTCTTTTAATTTAAGTTTTTTCTATAAATTAGTTAAAATTTTAATTAATAAAAGTCAGATCGTAACAAATTTTTGTCATAAAAAATTAGTTTTTTTTGTTAGTTAGTTAATGTTTAATAATAAAAGTCACACCATAAAATATTTACACTTCAAAATGCCACGTAGACTACCATGTCAGCGAAATGGATGAAAAATTAACTCCAAACTAATTGATGACACAATTGTTATAGTAATCAAAGTTCATACTTTTTTTAGGCAAAATTGAAAGTTCGTGATATTTCTATTAATTTGACTGAAGTTCATGTTTTTTTAATTTATTTAGCCAAAACAATATTCTTATTTTTATTCCTAAGCAATTTTATTATCCCACTTCACTAAGAGAAAGTAAATACAATCTGAACTGTGACTACCTACGAAATAATGTCAAAAAGTTTTTTCATATCCATAATATTAAAGAGTAAGTTTCAGTCTGACGGGACCAAATACAAAGTAGAGGCGAGAGTGAGTTTTTGGGGATGAAATGGGAAGTGCTTCTATGGTAGCGATAAGAGAATCTAACAAGAAAAGAGACAATGAAAGGGAAAGAGGACAATTCAGGGAGTAAGATTGACTATATAAAACTTTCAAGGAGCGAAAATGGTCCTCGTTTTATATTTGTAGGGGCAGAGGCTTAATTTTGTAACAGTGTAAGGCCAAAGTACGAATTGATTAAATACAAATAGAGACTGCCGGAACAGAGTGGTTAGAGGAGAGAGAGTGAGTTTTGGTAGCAAGAAAGCCGAGCCGAAACGCTGGGGGCACGCCAACCAAAGAGATAATCCTTTGCATAGTTTCTGGTCAGAAGCCCAATTCTCGAAACTCCAATGGAATAGTTGATGGTGCGTGGCTTTCACATTCTTGAAATTATTTTAAATTTTCAAATTGCCTATTTAAATACTTTTTCCCAAGATAAATAATTGTGTCGACTAAATAAATAAATCTAATTTTATATCAAATAGTAGCGAATTAAGATTTGAGGTGGCAACAAAATGATGGTCGATGGACTGGAAATGGTGACAAATAAGCAATGACGAACGTCGAACATATTTTTTTTTCTTTTCAATCTAATAGCGGAAGATGGGGTCGGTTGACCCATCTGACTCCACCTTCCTCCACCACTAATACCAATGATAAATAAATAAATCATATGCAACTTAGTGAAGATCAACTTGCGTCCAAATTTTAATTTTGATGAATTGAAATGAGAAAAAAAGGGTGATGTGTAAAAATAAGAAAATAAAAATTATTTCATAAATATAACAATATTTGAAAATGATGTGTAAAAATAGACAAGAAAATAAAGATTATTTCATAAATACAATATTTTGACCAAGTGTTGACTACGTGGTTAAATTGTTGACCGCATTTTGATCAAACTATTTAAATCAATGAAAAAAGGTACAACCGGATTACAGAGTACAACCAAAGTACATATTAGTACTAATGAAAATTTTTATTATTATTATTATTATTATTATTAACAGAGTATAAGTAGAGTACATACTAGTATTAATAAATATTTTTTTTACCATTATTAGCCGAGTATAAGTCGTGTATAAATTAGTATTAATAAATTTTTTTTACCATTATTAGCTAAATATAAATCAAGTACGGATGAGTACAAATTAATATTAAAATGAAAATTTTTTTACCAATAAAAATTGATTACAAATCGTGTGTACAAACTAGTGTTTACAAAAACCCTTTTTAACGAGATAAACCGAATACAACCAAGAATAAGCCGAATTATTTTAATCTACAAATGATAAGGGATATAATTTCCTCTAGAAATTAAGCATTATTCTTCTGTTTTTCATTAGTGTACTCATTCTTGTACAATTATTTTTATTCTCGCATGAGAACAACTTGAGTTCAAGGACTCCTTCCTAAGCCCTTAAAAATTTCCAGAACTATCCATCTTGTAGAACTGCAACACCACAAGATTCACCTTCTGCTTCTTGTGCTTGATCTTCTTCGGCTTCGTGTATGTCTTCTTCTTTCTCTTCTTAGCCCAACTGCAGAGACGAAGCACCAAGTGAAAAGTCGACTCATTTTAGATGTTGTAGTTGGCAAGGGTACGACTTTCCTCGAGCTGCTTTTTCGGCAAAGATGAGATGTTGTTGGTCCGGAAAGATGCCTTCCTTATCCTGGATCTTGGCCTTCACATTGTAAATCGTGTTCGAGGACTCGACCTCAAGAGTTGTGGTCTGTAGATCGGTATTTTGGCAGAGATGGTAGACACGATCTAAAACTTGTTTGGAAGGTGAGTGGGAATATGAGTGAGCAGAGGTAGGAGTAAGAGATAGTGAAGAGAGAAAGAGAGAACAGAGAAGTGGTACTGGAGAAGAGAGAGTCACAATAGATGATGGTGGTGGAGAGAGAAGAGACTTTGATTAAGAGAGAAAGAAATTGAAGCATGTAAATGAAATTGAAGAGGAAGTTATAAATTGTTGATTTATGAAATGAAAAATAAAAATGCAATATAATAGAAGATATAATCACTCGTGGTTGCAAATGTGAACAGAAAAATAGAAAAACAAACATAGAGTGTAATTTTCTTAAAAAAAAAACTGCAGGGTAGAAATATGTTATTTTTAAAATATATCATATATTTTACTTTAGGTTTATACCTAGCATCTCAGTTGATTCACTCCATTGGTTCAAATAAAAGAGGAAAAAGACACTAAAAGATTTATAAAAATAGGATGTACTAATTAGGAACAATTTGCCCGACCTTCTTTTTAAAAGGAAAGTCCCCACAAGAATATATTACTATAAAATTGCTTTCAACCTAAACTCATACTAATTTATTTTAGTTACCAACGGATTAAATTGTACTTTCATTCCACTAATCTTTATTTTTATCACGTTGATTACATATTCAACTCTTTATGTCTTTATTTTTTTTTTCAAACGTAATGTATGGTTTCAATTTCAAACTATAAAGAGATGCTTTATCATAATTTGTCCAACACGAATGGTAAATGTCACGACCCGAGTCGGGCCGGTGACCGGCGTACGAGGCGAACCATCTATGGAAGCCCAATTCATCTAGAACAAGATTCAGAGATACAGATATTCTGCTCAAATGATCATTTATCAAAAATATTTGTTGAACATAAAATGATATATAAGAAAATTGTATAGATATAATACTATCAAATAAATATAAGTAATATGAACAAAACCATTAAACATTTTATAACAGATACTAAGTCATAACCCACTGTTCGGTATGAATCAACTAACAAAACACATACTGAGCCTGAACAAAAGGGCACAAACTAAATCTTCGAAGTGTCTCACCAAACATTGAATGTCAATAGTCTGCAAGCAACCAAAATTACCTGAAAAATAGGAGTACAGAGAATAGATAGAAAAGAAATGGGTAAGAATCCCTAGTGAGGAAACAACACTCTAGATTGCCTCATACGTGCCTCACAAAGACAGTTTGAAAACGTTTAAAAAACATCACATGCAAATATAGAGATGTACATACGTATACACAGTAGAAATAGTATCATAGCTTTGAAATCAGTTTCGAAATCATTCACACTCAAGGAAGACAACAGTTAGACAGATTTGCAAATACTTGGCTCAACAGAGACTTAGCTTCAGAATATAAATTAATTAAATACTTTCTTTCAAAATATTTTTTCAAACATTTACAGAAAATAATTGTTAAAACAATTTTAGGGAGAATCCCGAAATCATTTCCAGTAAGAAGTACCAAAACATTTTCAAAGAGATTACTTAATCTTTTCAAGTGAAAATTCATGAGTCGTTTCAAAGTCAAAATCATGTATTTCAAATATCATTTCAAAATAATATGCATTGCTAATGGTCACTGATCATATTCCCGAACTATATTAGAACTATGCTTACTAGATCAGATCAGAATAATTTAGCAACCTTAAGAGTCCAAAAAGTACCTGACTCAAAAGGGCTAACAACTGACAACCTTAAGGGCTCTAAATAGTGCTCTCCATCCACCCTAAGGGTCTGAAGGTTGTAACAGAGAAAATATTGATCTCGACACATCTGCGAGCATTGCAGTCCCCGTGCTCCAACTAGATATGCCTCGCTAGGCTCACAGAACAATTCACTGTGGGAAAATGAGCAACAACACAAACTCACTGAAGTTGGGATCCAACCAACATTTCAAATACCAAAACAATTAGATATGGGACTAAAATCTGTCAGATAAGAGTTAAACGTGAACCATGACCACTGAATAACTCATATGTGGACCATCGCCACTACAGAATATCAATTGTGGACTCCTGCCACTAGAGAATAGTCAGGTGTGTTGCGCTACACACGAGTTAGCACCTACCCTGGTAATTGCATGCTACCATCAACTCTGATAGCTAAGTCTTCGCATTAGTATACCAAAGGTTACGTTTAACTCCGCAACAAAAGGTGTCCCATATCGAGCATTTTACCAAAAACATGTGCGAATATTTATTCAAAAATATTCAAAGTGCTGAACAAAGTATTTATACCGAAATACACTTATTTGTAGACAAAATGCTTGCTACATAAAATTTGTTTATTTATTTCAGAATAGAATACTCAACATAGAAAATATATTTATTTCAGAACAAATCATTTGTCTCAAAGACATTTTCAAATCCCAAAAGAATAATTTCCATTCAAAATCTACTTTGAAATCCATAACATAATGCTTGTTACCGAAATTAAAATAAATATTAAAACATAATATTTATTTTCAAAATCATCAAAATTCCAAGACAAGAATTTAACTTACACAACAGAGGTTTTCACATCAGTCCAAATTTTAGGATTTACAGATCCTTTAAAAATTTCATGTAAATGTTCTGACACAGCAAAAACAATATAGGTTTAAAAGACAAAGCTTGTGTGTCTGAAGATGTCATTTTACTCACCTGAAAAATCCAAGCTGAACGGCTCAATCTCGTACCACCGGGGTTGGCTAACCTCGCTGACCAGGATACGAAGCTGAAACAATTATTACATGACAATTGTCAAACTGTGGTACTATAACAATACTGAATGCATGGTATGCAGATGCTGACACAGACTCAGAGAAACTCATCCCGGATGAAGATCAAACGTTATCGCCTCGAAAATCAAACATCTCATAAAATTACAGTTCAATCCCCGACCTCTGTAAAATTACGCTTTAGTCCTCAAATATTTCAAAATTTACCGATTAGTCCTCAAAGGGTCCTACTAGTCCTTCAAGTAGTTAAAATCTCCAAATTAGACTCCTAACTCTTAGAAATCACTAAAATACAAAAATTACAACTTTGGTTCATCAAACCCATAGCCTACTTGAGTAACATTTGGTGCTTACTCGAGTAATTCAAAGCATGGATTACTCGAGTAACACAATTGCTCACTCGAGTAATCCGAAGTTATGGCTTACTCGAGTAACACACTTGCCCATAATTTTTCAGAATTCGATCCATTTGATTCCACCAATAGAAATCATGTCTAAACACTCACATTGACCATAATCAACCTCTTGAACATCAATCTATGATTGAATCCATCATAACAACTCAAAATCATCCGAAAATTGACCAAAAAATGATATGACCAAACCTATTTATGAACATCCTGAATACTTATGATACAAGCCTAATTTAAGTGCTTTTAGACACCCAAAAGCACGATCTAACAACCTCAAACCATCCTTATAACAGAAACATCTCATAAATGAACATATGAACATTCTACCCAAAATCCTAATATGAACAAACTTGAATAAATGATGAAATGTGAGGTATGGGAACACAATCTTACCTTAAGAGACGACTAGGAAGGATGGAGAACAACTGGAAATGATTCGGAGCGAATGAGAGTGATTTGAGTGAGAAATGGGAGTGAAAGGTCGAAAGAGTTGGGTGAGGGTATATATAGACCCCTGCAAAAATGACAAGTCATTCAAGCAAATTGCATAGCTCACTCGAGTGACAACCCAACCTTACTCGAGTAACACCCCTCTTACTCAAGTAACACCTCTTCTTACTCGAGTAAGATTTTTCCAGAAATTCATCTAAGGTTCGGCTTACTCGAGTAACATGATCTCTTACTCGAGTAGCATAGCGTTTGTCTCACTCGAGTAACACCAACTGCTTACTCGAGTAATCCATTACCTATTTCACTCGAGCAACACTCTCATCTTACTCGAGTAACTCATTTTCAAAATCATTAATCAACCACTCAAACTCCAATTATTCAAGATCGAACAAAAATCAACTTAACCCCAAATATGTTGACAAATTCACATTTTCTACCTCCTCAAACTCCAAATGTTAGGACGAAAAATTGATCGGAACAAATTGAGACTTATCAAGACGCTACAGAAGACACGTCAGAAACGGGTGGGGTATTACAGTAAATAATAAACCAAGTAAACTTAACACATTTAACAAACTATAAAACTCTTATCTGAAAATTTTTAAAATCGGGTCGGGTCGGGTCAGGCAGGATGAATAGGTGCAATTATATTATTGTGTTTGATGCTTTGAGGCATGGTTTCCATTTTCGTATTAAAAGGCTTGAAATTTGGAGACAAAGCCGCATGTGTGGGTATATATGAATATCCTAAATTATTATAAGCTTATCATATGAAAATGTGAGCTTCACGCTTCATACTACGCACGCACCGCACCACCAACAAAGTTGATGGTGACTCCGAGAACATGGCCCCCAAAATCCATTGTCCTTAAATGGAGTTAATTTTATTTATGGTCATTAAATTTTAGCGTTTTTCTTAGCATAGTCACTAAAATCCAATTCTGTCTAGGAAGATCTCTCAACTTATAGGTTGTCTAAGAAGATAACTTTTAGACGGTTTATGCAAACGGCGTTAATGACATCTCAATAAAGACGCAACATCTATTAAAATACCGCCAGTATGACTATAATAAAATGATTTTGCTGGGTTTGCCTTATCTTCAATCAAGTAATGTTTTTTTCATCTCTTTTGGGCAAAAAAAAAACTCTTGCTTCTGTGTGACTATAATAGTGGAAATACGATTGATCCAAATAAGAAGTTTCATTAATAAAAAAAGGGAAAAAGTTAGTGAACTTGCATATTAAAGAAATCACGAATGACTTGGGTAGCACAGATTGTGTTTGTGAAATAAAGTCAAATTTTATTTTCTTATTCTTTAAATATTAATATATTATAAATCTATTAATAAATATTAATACATTTTATGAACATATTAGAAAAAAATATATCAAATAATTAAATTTTAAGCCGATAGTGTAAAATTTTTAAATCATGAAAATTTTATTAATTAGTAAACCAATGAGCCACTATTCAAACCTCATAGATAAATTAGCAAAAAAAATGAAAAAATGATTTTGTTTTCAACGAATTATATATTATTAACAAAAAATAGAGAATTTTTTTTAGAAAATTATAACGTATTTGAAAGGTTTAATATATTGTAATGCAAATTAAGATTTTATATTAGTAAAAACTTGGACCCTATATCCACTTTTTTTTTCCCTGAGGACAACAACAAGTCGTGCCAATTTCCTTGAAACAACATGGTGTTATGCTTTGCATTAGCTATTAGGCAAGTGAGTAATGGCGCTTTCGTCATTTCCAAGAAAATCGTTAACTGCGTTTACATAAACTGTTCAAAGTTGCCTTTTTGGACAAAACCTATAAATTGAGTGGTCTTCTTGGATAAAATTAGAATTTAGTGATCATGTTGAACAAAACAATGAGGTTTAGTGACCATGGTAAAATTAATTCCGTTAAATGGGTGATGAGATATGTTAGAAATTGACAAGAAGCCTAGTGAGAGAATTTGGTAGGCTTTGAGCTGTGATTTAGTTGTTCTTCTCTTTCTCCTCTTCTCGTGTTTCTGTATACTCATTCCTCTTTCTGTATTTACTCTTCTCTCTATTTCAAATCTCTCAAAATCATCAACACCAACAAAACAAAGCATCAGTTGATAGAACCTATACTATATATATATATATATATCCTCTTTAAATTGGAAAAAAAAATATGCATACAATCAAATACCTACACAATAAAACATCCAAATAATTAAACCTCAAACACCAACACAATGAAAACATCTAGAGGCCAAATTTGAAAACCCAAAAGCAAACAATCTATGAAACTTCCTCTCATAGGTGACACTTATAATAACTCTTCCCTGATTGCTCCCTCTCTTCCTCCACCTCTCTCCTACTCATCTACTCATAGACTTTTGTAAAAACATCGAAAATATTATCCCATAACAACATTTGCATCTCTATTAACTCCATATCTATTCAAGTTTTCTACAACTTTCCTATCTTTCTCAACTTTAGTTTTGCCTCTCCTTGAATAGATTGTAATTTACCACTTGAAATTATAGCTATTTTTAGAAATTTCCCTTCAAATACACCTTATACTAAATCCTTCAAGCCTTTGCTAACTATAACCTTTCATTTGTTACCAAAATAGTGTTCCTTTTTCAAATTGGTAGTGAACTTGCTCTTCACCTCTTAATGACCATAGGCAACAAAGTGAGAAGGAATTTGTGAGTATGATGGTGAAAAAGGTGTTTGAGGATGACACTGATGCTAGTTGTATTTGAGTGTGGTTTGTGAGTATGATGGTGAAAAAGGTGTTTGAGGATGACACTGATGCTAGTTGTATTTGAGTATGGTGGTTGGGTTCATGGGTTTATTGTCAGCTATGAGCTTGACTTGAATTTTGCGATAATAGATTCCATTTTGGTCCTTTTTTATTGTGATAGTGAAGACAATAGTTTCCTCGATGCACCAATGTATCTGGGACTTTTAGGACTGTGAAATGGTAGAAAAAGGTGAGATATAATGATAGTGTATCTGGATTTATGATTATTAATAAAGATAGAGGGGGGAAATGAGACGAAAGAGGGAGGGAATGGTAAGGACAAGTTTAGAAGGGGATTAATTACACTCTGTATTGAACTCACTCTTTGTACATAATAAGTAATGAATTGGGAGATATTGCTATTATAAGGATAAAATTTCCTTCTTGCATTTCGATGGTGTGTTTGAGTAAAAGATAAGGGAAAGTAAAGAATCAAAACTATAAAAATATCCTTGAAATCTTTTAACATATTTCATGACCTAAAATAAGAGAAAGGTAGAGAACAAAAAAAAAAAGAAAAACAAAAACAAAACCATAGTAATACTCTAGATTGGAAGGTTTCAATAATGGAGGTTGATAACCCTTCTAGCATATGATTTAAGCACCAAATACCTTGCTATGCTAAAAGCTTTCATCCAAACACCATATGTACTCTTTTTTTAGAAAGAGTGGTCACCCACTTCGAGGATTAGAACGTTAACAGTTTCTTGCCACCTAACATGTGTCCTTTTTTGGGATTTGAAACCCTTGACCTCTTAGGAAGTAGTCCTCTAAGGGTCAGTATACTAATCACTAGGCCAACGACTTGTTAGTAACACCATATGTACTTTAATAAAACCATATGTACTTTAATAGAACCATACTATACCTTATAACACCTCCTCAGAAAAGAGAGGGTTAGGATTTATGAAGAGGGTGTTATTTGATGACTCAACTTCCACTTTGATCTTTTTAAGCAACATGAATTAGTCTGTACATGTTTTTTGAATGCCATTTTGCATTTGACCTCCGTTATAACAAGTTGAGGGGGCAAATGAAACATTTGTTACGTTCAGAGAGTGATTAGATAGAAACGTACATCTTCGGGAAATTATGTATTAAGCCTATTTTGGTCCCAACCATTATTGGTCCACTTCTCTCTCCCCATTGTATCTTGCCACGTGTCCCATGTGCGCCTCGTTCCAAAAAAAGTAGTGGCTATATTACTTTATTATTTGTAAATAACCTTTTTTAGTAGCTTTTACTTTTCTTTTAAAACTAATAAAAGGTGTTATTTAAAAGTGTGACACTAAGCATTATTATTATTATTAGAATTCGCCGCCCATTTCTCCTAAAATTTGCTCTTGGAGTTTTCTGTGTGAATTTTCTTTCTCCTACTTCTACATCTATACATATT
>CAODLS013033231.1:0-15627 GCA_948243855.1 Flueggea neowawraea
TTTCAAAAGTATCTTCTTTGAATTTCTCCTACTCGAACAAAACACTTATGTAAGAGCTCACTTTTTGTTCCTCAGGTCAGATTTATGTTCCATTCCCATTAATATATATATATATATATATATGACACTCACATTAACTATTTTCCCAATTCTAGTTAGTGCACCAAATTAAATTATCTCAAAGTTCTTGCCATTTTCAACACATTACCACATCCTACATTGTTAGCAAATCAATAGAACCATACTTTCATCTATTTGAACATCAAGTACACATGAAAGAGAAGCCAGAAAATTAGGCAGTCTTTCCTAATAATGACTCAGAGTGGTACAAAATTCTAACATAACTCAGAAGGGTACAATCTTCCTTCTTATAACAAGGGGAAAAATAGACCAGATCTAACTGACTCGAATGTATGCCAATGTATGGTAACATGCATGAACCAAGCAAATGGTGATTAATGAATACAAGCGAACTAACAACGCTCGTTATTAGAAGAATTCGAGGATCAACAATGTAAATCAATCAACATGGTATGTTAAAACAGTTCAAAAGGGCTAAACAACATCCAGTGCATTCGAAACATTATTACTGCACCAAAATTCCCACTCTCATCAATATTAAAAGATACACAACTCGCGAAATTTCCAATTAATATCTTATCAGAATTAACCCCAATGTTCTACATGAACATAATTGTACCTTGCGCATACTACAAGATTGTATAAAATCATCTCCATCACATCGTAATCTCAAAGTCATATTGTCACATGTTTTCCATCCTCATAATCACAACCCATCAATTCTATATTTCCATATCATACCATATCAATAACGTATCCCTACAGTACTTGGCGAAGATCATATAATCTTTCAAACTATAGTCAGACAATTTCCTTTTCTTACTCTTATTATATCACATACTGACTTAAATCCATTACATTTAAAGTCTCCCAAGGTCAAACTAAGTAAGTCCATTACCATATTATTCAATAAAGTTAAGTACCTTACAACGATAATATTTATCGTCTCCAAATATGTCATCCTCCTTAAATCTAATTGATTCTTAAGTCTAGTCATAGTCACCGAATTACCAACAATTTCATTTATATCTTAATGAAAATCTATATCCATACATTAGTCATATCTATTTTGAATACTCAATTATATTAGTATTTTACCTCTAGGTTTCCAATAAATGGTAAGTTAACTCCATTGTAATGTTAATATTTTATCACCAGACTCTCTAATATTATCCATTCATCAAAAATCTCAATTCTAGTCACCCAAGATCATAACTTATACATGAAGTCAAAGTTTTCGTCATTTATAGTTACCAAACTTAGCGGCTACTTTCCTCAAACATATTATACTCAGATCATTCATTACGAGTGAGCATGTACTAACCCAAAATCCAGTCATCCAAAGTTACTATGGTTATCAATAAATTCCTCGAACTTGTCGCACCTAAGTTATCATCGAACTCTCTCATTCTCCGATAGTATTGCTACATCACTTACTCTGATGTCAAAGACCTCAGTCCGGTCTCACTGATCAACTCCCAAAGAACCATTCATCATTATGAATCATTACTTTCTTATTCTTCGAATTTTCATAATTATCATTGTTCATCATACTGACAAATCAATTTTAATCCATTCTAATTACCTCAGTCATCAAAACCACATACATCAATAGAGCCAAATAAACAATGTTACACGACATAGAAATTGACCATACTTAATCCAGTAAGTTACCTCAAAAATATCTATTATTAAATCCTTAACAAGCAATAACTCAACCTTTAGTTGATTTTAGGGAATCACTACGCTCATTAGAGCTAGTCAATTATGTCATGTGCCCTCAAAGAAATTCCTGAATTCCTTGCACTAGTAAATCAACAAAAGAATTTCTAGCAGGCCTAGCTGGTGTCTTACAACGTTGATCCAATTTTATGAATATATTAGACAACATAACGCATATGTCGATTTCAAAATGCTGACGTCAATGCATATCTACAGAAAATAAGGAACGGAGCCTACATGCAAATGTCAAAATGCAGATGCTTGTCATAGTACCAAGACAGAGATCATAAAGGTATACAGAGGGAAGTTAGATAGACTCAATCAAGGATACCTATGCTCCACACCGACCCAGAAAATACAGAACCTAACTCCCTAATACCACCTTTGCTATCAGAGTACACAACTACCAAAGAGTTACGAAAACCTAGGCTCTGATACCAGCTTTGTCACGACCCATTTTTGGATCATGACCGACGTAAGAGGTGAACTGCCTATGGGAGCTCGTCCCATGTAGCACAAGCCTCAGAGATATAGACATTCTACCCAGAAATTTTTATTCATTCAAATATTTAATATTTGAAAAGCATTTATACTGAAAGTATATATTTATATAAAATGAATATAAATTTAAAAATTAACAATAAGCAAGTGTAAAATCAATGCCCAAAATACAAAATACGGTCCAGTAACCCAACAACAACTCGATGTGGAGCTCTAATATCAGAAAGAAAAGTAGAGCCTGGATGAGGGGCACTCACTATATCAAAAATGCCTCACTAGGATCGATGTGCTGAATAGTTGCTTAGCGTAAAAAATATCACATGAAAAATAGGTTTACAGATAGACAAAATAATAAAATGGGTAAGAATCTCTAGTGAGGAAAATACACTTCAAACCGGCTCCAGACATCACATAAACCGTTTTGAAAACAATTTAAAAATATGCCGCATACGTATACTCAAGGATATCATATAATATACACGCTACATATATATAGCTTTCAGAAAATCATTTCACCAAAACGTTTGCACCGAAGGCATATAACATGCAGTCAGACAGTATATATATATATCAGAGTTAGAATATAAAATCAGAACAGACAGAATAATAATGTAGACTCTGCCACCAGACAAAATATGCATTTATCTGGCTGGATACACGGTCACCCCATTACCCCGGTAATTAGGGCCTTGACAGAGCATTGGTATACCAAAGGCCACGTACTCCGTAGTTACGTGTCCCACATCAGAATATTATTTACGAATAATATTAACAGACAAGCATGCAGAGTATAAAACATTTTGCAAAAAATATTTATATATACCATATATAAATATTATATATCAGAACATAATTTTTGTAAATTAATAATCACATAATCTAGATTATTAATTAGCTAAATCATTATTAGTCCAATTTCAGATCATAACTAGACATAACAAAAAATTTGCATATAGAGTCTGAAGACACAACCTTTATGTCCGAATCTGTCATTTCACTCACCTAGAATCCGAAGCTAAGGAGTTAGTCAGATGCCACTAGCAGGTGGTTGGTCCCTCTGGTAGGAACACGAAGCTGAACAATTACATATAACAATTATCAAAATGTGGTACTGTGGTAGTATTAAATGTATGAAATGCAAATGCTGGCACTCGCTAAACGTCAAAAACTCTCTTAGGTCGGATTTAATATCCCTCGACTCAAAAATCGATACCCGCATTAAATTATAATTTTGTCCTTGCATTTTTCCAAAAATATTTCTAGTCCCTAAGGCCCCAAAAAATTATGAAGTAGTCCCCAAATTTTCAGAATTTATAAATTAGTCCTCCAAGTATTTAAAATTTATTTTTAAATTCCCTAATTTCCTAAAATTGCATTTTTAACTTTAATTCCTTAAAATCACAACTTTGGCCAAAACTCTTCCCACTTCATGATTTTCTCATTTGTCAAATATTACCTTTAGTCCTCATTTGTTAACCGATCACAACACTTCTTTCATTCTTAAATTTTCCAAATTTGAAATCACATTCCAGAGGCATATTTCGGCTTCAACCACTGTGACTTCTTCATCATTTTTGACCAAACAAAAAATCATACTCATTCATCTACAAACCCAGAATTCATGTCCTGATTTTCACTCATTCAACCAACTCAAAACCATCAAAATTTGACCAACAAAGTCCCTGTTCAAACCATTCAAAACCAACCAAAATCTCACCCAACCCAACACTACATTTTCACCAACAGTCATCAATATTCCACATTTCAGATGATGCAAAACGTGAATGAAAGCAAGGAATCAAGCTCTGAAGTTAAAACTTACCTCAAGGTTGAAGAGAGTGCACGACACGAAGAGAGAGAGAGAGACGAACGAATAAGAGAGAGAGAGAGAGAGATGGAAATGAATAAATGATGAAGTTGACTTAAAATAGGATAGAAATGATGGCAGAATGGGCAAAGGTATGGGTTGTTCTGACAGAGGAAGAAAAGAAGCGTCTCATTTTCTGCCCAGTGATGCCCGGACTACAGGTGTCGCACGCGGACGACAGGCTTCGACTATGCCAGACGACATGCAGCTTGACACTGAACGACATGCGATCGACAGGGAAGACAAAAGAAATCGATCGAACGGCGCGTCGTTTTCCCGTAGCAACCTTGAACGACAGGGCTTCCAGCAACAAACGACATGCAACTTGGCTGCCAACGACAGACGATCGGTCGTTTGGTCTCTTTTTCCATATTTCATTTTTGATTTTCCACCAAATTTTCACTTAATAATTTATTTCCAAATCACTTCTAATCTTCACTAATCACCCAATTAACCTAGTAAACACAAAATTAACCCTTTAATCACCAAAAATAAAATTTTAATTTATTTTAATTTTAATTATTATTAAAATTAAATAATAACTAAAATTAAATAATAATTACCAAAAATAAAGTTTCAATTTATTTTAATTTGAATTATTATTAAAATAGAATAATAATTAAAATTAAAATGATAATTACCAAAACTTATGGGATATTACAATTTAATTCGAATGAATGCAAATGAATCAAATAAATAAATCATTACACACACAATTCAATCATGCCAAGTCTTCTACGAATTGAAGAAAATTTTTCATTATCTAAGGGCTTTGTAAAAATATCCGCTAATTGGTCTTCAGTTCTAACAAACTCAAGCACAGTATCACCATTCAAAACATGATCACGAATGAAATGATGTCTAATGTCTATATGTTTAGTTCTAGAATGTTAGATAGGATTTTTCGAAATATTGATAGCACTTGTGTTATCACACTTAATTGGAATTTTTAAAATCATGATACCATAGTCTTCTAATTGATGTTTAATCCAAAGAATTTGTGCACAACAACTACCCGTTGCCACATATTCAGATTCGGCAGTAGATAGCAAAACACAATTTTGCTTTTTTAAAAACTATGATACTAATACATATCCTAAAAATTAACATATTCCGGATGTGCTCTTTCTATCTAATTGATTACCACCATAATCCGCGTTCGAATAACCAACAACATCAAAATTATCACATTTAGGATACCACAAACCAACATTACAAATATCAATAAGATAACGAAAAATACGATTGACCGCAATCAAATGAGATTATTTGGGGCAAGCTTGAAATCTAGCACATAAACACACACTATGCATTATATCCGGCCTATTAACAATAAGATAAAGTAGAGAATCAATCATACATCTATATAGTTGTATATCCACGGGTTTTCCTATCTCATCTTTTGTGAGTTTTGTGGTACTGCTCATTGGTGTGCTATAAGGTCTTGCATTCTCCATACCAAATTTCTTCAAAAGATCTCCAATGTACTTTGATTAGTTGATGAAGAATCCATCTTTCATTTGTTTGATTTGCAATCCGAGAAAGTAGTTCAACTCTCCCATCATGCTCATCTCAAATTCCTTGTGCATATCTTTTGCAAACTCTTCACACAAACACTCATTAGTAACACCAAATATAATATCATAAACATATATTTGCACAATCAACATATCATGATGTTTGCTTTTAATGAAAAGTGTTGTGTCAACCTTCCCTCTTTTAAAACCTTTTTCAATAAGAAAATTACTAAGTCTTTCATACCAAGCTCTTGAAGCTTGTTTCAATCCATACAAGGCCTTAGTAAGTTTAAACACATGGTTTGGAAATTTGTAATCAATAAACAGGGAGGTTGTTCTACATACACTTCATCTTTCAAATAACCATTTAAAAACACACTTTTCACATCCATTTGATAAAGTTTAAAACCTTTGAAACATTCAAATGCATATAGAATGTGAATGGCTTCTAATCTAGCAACGAGAGCAAATGTTTCATCAAAGTCTATTCCCTCTTCTTGGTTGTAACCTTGTGTAACAAGTCTAGCCTTTATTCTAACAAATTTTCCATTTTCATCGATTTTAATCCTAAACACCCACTTAGTACCAATGATGGTTTTATCCTTAGGTCTAGCAACTCATTCCCATACACTATTTCCTTCAAATTGGTTGAGCTCTTCTTGCATGGCAACACACCAATGTTCATCATTCAAAGCATCATCAACATTCTTAGGCTCTATTTGAGAAACAAGGCAACATTACCAATATCAAGATAAGTAGAAGATCTAGTTGTTACCCTTTTGGATACATCACCAATGATTTCTCTTTTGGGTGATCTTTAGCAAATCTCCATTCTTTTGGAAGATCTTCATATTGTTGTTGTTAGGCATCTTGATGACTATGTGATTTTTCTTCCTTAAGATCCTTGATTTCTTAACTCTTGTCCACATTGTCTTCAATACCAAGCTCATCCATTATGTTGACAATATCTATATCATCATCATCACAAGTTCTTGACAAAGAGTGATTAGATTCATCAAAAACAACATGAATATACTCTTCAACTTTAAGAGTTATTTTATTTAAGATTCTATAAGCTTTGCTAATAAAAGAATAACTAAGAAATCTAGCTTCATCTAACTTTGCATCAAATTTACCAAGATTTTCTTTTCCATTATTAAGCACAAAACATTTACACCCAAATGCATGAAAATGCGAAATGTTGGGCTTTCTTCCTTTCAAAAGCTCATAAGGAGTTTTCTTGAGTTTGGATCGAATTAATGCCTTATTCAATATGTAGCAAGTGGTATTGACTGTCTCGACCCACAAATATTTAGGAAGATCATTATCACTTAACATTGTCCTAGCCATTTCTTGTAATGTTCTATTTTTTCTCTCAACAACACTATTTTGTTGAGGGTTTCTAGGTGCCGAAAAGTTATGTTCGATACTTTGCTCATTACAAATATTTTCAAATGGCTCACAATTAAATTCCCTTCCTCTATCACTTCTAATAGATACAATAGTGTATCCTTTCTCATTTTGGACCTTTCTACTAAATTTAGTGATTGCATGAATGGCTTCATTTTCATGTTCAAGGAAAAACAGCCATGTAAAATGTGAAAAAATCATCTACAATGACATATGCATATTGTTTACCACCTAGACTCATAGTAGATGTAAGACCAAAAAAATCCATATGCAATAGCTCAAGTGGTCTAGATGTAGAAATCATGTCTTTGCTTTTAAAAGATGTTCCAGTTTGTTTTCCTTTAACACATGCATCACATACAACATTGTTTTCAAACTTGAATTTTGGCAAACCAACAACTAAGTCTTTTCTAGAAAGTTTTGAAATCAAATCCATGATTGCATGACCTAATCTTTTATGCTAAATCCATGCATCATTATTGAAAGTCGAAAGACATTTTTCATTGAAAGATTTTGAATCATTCAAATCCACAACATAAACATTTTCATGCCTATGACCAATGAATAAAACTTTTCTATCCTTGATGCTTCCAATGATGCAATGTGATGATTCAAACACAATACGATTATTCATATCACACAATTGACTGAAACTTAGTAAATTATGTTTCAAACCATCAACAAGACAAACATTTTTAATAATTGGTGAAGGTTCCCTACCCATTTCACCTTTACCTATGATTTTGGTTTTTGAGTTGTCTCCAAATGTTACATATCCACCACTTTTAAGCTCAAATTTAAAGAATTGATTTTTGTCACCGATCATATGCTTGGAGCAACCAATATCAAGATACCAAGTGTTTGACTTCACATTGGCCTTCATGCACACCTACAAGAATAAAATTCCATTTCTTGTTTTTGGTACCTATTGTCTTTTAGGTCCATAAGAGTTAGTCCTAATCATTTTAGGAAGGATGGTTCCTTTAGGAACCCACACCTTCTTCACACCAATGTAGGCATTCTTTTTTACATTGCAACTATATGAAATGTGTCCTACTTTACCACAATAATTGCATTTAAAAAATGGGAATGATGCATGTGGTCTAACAAACCTAGTATGATATGATTTGTTGTCATTCATATAATCATAACTCAACTCACTTTTGGACAAAGACAACCTTTGACTACCAAGTAACTTGTCAAGATTTTCTTTCCCTTGAGTGAGTTTGTGAGATACATTAGTGAGCCATTCAACCTTGTTCTTTAATGCAACATTTTCATTCATCAAATTAGCATCATTATTATTCACACATTTAGCAAGTTCATTCTTCAATCAATTATTCTCCTTTTTCAAACAATCATTCTCATTTTGCAACATATCAATCTTTTTATCAAGTTCGCAAACCATTTTCTTTAAAGCAACATTTTTAAGGCCAAGGTTCCTAAACTCATCATGTAATGGTTCAAATGCTTCATATAATTCATCATGAGTATAGGAATCACTTACCTTATTCTCTTCATTGTCATCTTTTTCCTTATTGTCTTCAATTGCTATGAGACACAAGTTAGCAACTTCTTCAACATCCTCTTCATCTAAACTATCATCGTTATCGCTGCAAGTAGCTACCATTGCTTTGCTTTTCTTCTTAAAACTTTTGTTGGCTTTCTTTAGGAGAGGACATTCGGATTTGGTATGTCTGGATCTCTTGCATTCATAGCAAATGATTTCATTCTCCTTTTTATTGGAGAAGTCTTTTGAACCCTCTTTCTTATATGACTTTTTTGGAGAATTTGTTCTTTTTGAGAAATCTCTTGAATTTTCAGGTAAGGAGAGCAAATTCTTCATCTTCCTTTTCATCCTCACTACCACTAGAAATTTCGGCCCTTGATGAAGAAGCTTTGAGTGCTATACTTTTCTCCTTCTTCTTCTTCTCTTATATTTCCTCTTCTTCCTCCTTCATACTCATCTCAAAAGTAAGCAAGGATCCCATGAGATCTTCTAATGGTACTGTTGAGAGGTCATTTGCTTCATGAATATCATTTTTTATTGGTGCCCAAGGCTTAGGCAATAATCAAAGAATCTTCCTTACTAGCTCGGAGTGTGTATAGGTCTTCCTAAAGCTTTGAGGCCATTGACGATATCGCTGAATCTATCAAACATCTCTTGTATTGATTCATCCAGCTTCATCTTGAAAAGTTCATATTTATGAACAAGTAAGGGCACTTTGTTTTCTTTCACTTGTTTGGATCCTTCATAGGTCACTTCAAGAGTGTGCCAAATTTCATGAGCACTTTGGCATTGTTGGACTTTGTTGAATTGGTCTCTACTAAGTGAACAAAAAAGGATGTGCATAGCTTTATGGTTGAATGAGATGAGCCTCTTGTAATTTTCATTCCATTCCTCCTTTGGCTTTTCAACTCTTTCACCATTAACAACTTTAGTAGGAACAAATGGACCTTCATCCATAATTTGCCAAACATCAATGCTCTCCAATTTCAAGAATGACATCATCCTTGTCTGCCAAATATATGTAGTCACTACCATCAAAGAAAGGAGCACAGTTACTAGATAAACCCTCATACTTAGACATGTTACTCATGGATGCCATTTGGATCTTTTTCTCTCAAGTTGTTAAGCCAAGTTCAAGAGAACTACCTCTGATACCAATTGTAGGTCTGAAATGGCAATCCAAGAGGGGAGTGAATTGGGTTTTTAACTTCAAAATAGATTTACGAACACTTTCGCAGCAATCAATATGAGTTAAAAACAAAGCAAAAATAATAAACCAATTCACTAAACAATAAAAGTAAATAGATAAGGGTTAGAGAAATCAAAGCCAATGTTTATAGTGGTTTGACCCTTTTAGCCTGCATCCATTCCTTAAACTTCCCTTAAGATTTTGAATCCATTAAACTTCCTTCTTCAATGGGTGAAGTCAACCTCTACACACCCTTGCTTCTAAGGTGTAAGATTAAACCATTCAAGAACAACCTTTATTTTCAAGACAAACAAGAAAACTATTATCTCTCTATTACAATGATTTTATCTTATCAAGAAGAACGAAAATGAATTATATTACTTTCAAGTAAGAACAAGTTTGCAAGTATAAAAACACTCTTAAAAGGAATATGAATGATTTACAAATGTGAGCTCAAAAATAGTTAATGATGTTGCAAGATGATAGCAAGTTATTGTTAAACCTTCTCTGAAGTCTCTTGGATGTATTTATACCTTTGGAAGTTGAAAGAGATGTTGGAGAATTAATTGTAGCTATTGCGAGATAGAGCAACCCTTGCATTTAATGCTTTAACATAGCATATAACTCGAGTAAGATAAATATAACTCGATTTATCCATATGAGCAAACACGAGTTATGAACCTCTAACTCGAGCTGGTATTTCCTCTAACTTGAGTTATCCATAAATATGATTGTTGGGCCCTCTGGCTTTTGACATTTGAACTCTGATTGTGTCAGCCCTAGGTATTATTGTTTTGTCTTTTATGATAACTTGAGTTATCCAACTTATAACTCGAGTTAGCCTTCATCCCTATGCTTCTTGTTTCATTGAATTCTTCGAGTTGTAGTCAATGATACTCGATTTGAATTTATGCCTCAAATACCCCAGAATATTTAACTCGATTTGACCATATTTATAACTCGAGGTCTGTAGCTATTGATCAACTCAAGTTGTGCTTCTCTTAACTCGAGTTGTAGCATATGAACCGTGACCTTGGAAAGTCTTCTTACTCGAGTTGGAAATCGTGTAACTCAAGTTGTGTGGCACCTACATAACTGAAGTTGGGTTTATAGATAACTCGAGTTGAATGTGTAATATCTCGTCCAATTCTAACTTATGTTCTGTAGCGTTCCGACCAATTCCGATTTATTTCGATTGGTTTCGATCCTAATCTTTGATGTTTGAGGTATTGATCTTGTGTTTGAGGATGTTAATAATGTTAATCATGTAAGGTTTGATGTTGTTAAGCCTTAGGAATGGTCTAGTGCGTGTCCAAAAGTAAAGGAAATTAAGTGGAACATTTTTGGCAAGCCTTACGTACATTAGGCATAAGACTAACATACGTAAGTTGCACTTGTTCTCACGTACGTTAGGTAATAAAGTCACGTACGTGAGATGGAGCTTGGTTTGATTTAGGTACGTGAGAAATCATGTCACATACGTGAGGTCATGTTTTCTTTTGGATCTAAAACAACTGGACATGATTTTTGACCCTGTTGATGTACATGAGTTGCTTCAAACGTAAGTGAGAATGTTCCTCACGTACTTTAATCTTTGATTCACATACGTGAGCATCCATTTTCTATATATCCGAACCAGACCGTTTCGTTCGTCATTTGCTTATTTCACCCACTTTCACTTTTAGATCGATTATCTCTCTTTCTCCTTGCTTCCCCAGCGTTCCTAAGCATCTATAAAGGTAATATTTCAGTTCCAATCTCTTCATTTCATCCATTTTAGGCAATTAATCTTGAGATTTCATTTTTGCCCGAATTTGATTGGGTTTGAGATTTTGGATGATTTTAACGAAATGGATGCTTCGGGTTGCTAGAATATGTTAGATAGGACTTAGATTAACAAGAATCAAGCTTTGAATCAAGAGATTTGATGAGTTTTTGGTGGAGCTAGGGTTAGGTTTGATTTTGATGCAATTTTTGGAAAAATTGAGTTGTTTTTGAGAAACCAACTGTACATTCATGTTTCTGAGGTTGAGATTGACTAATGTGGATGTTCAGAATCGATTTTTATAGGTTGAATCGGAAGTTAGACTATTTTGGTAATTTTTCATGGGGACTAAAAGTGATATTGTGTATTTTAGGGATTGAATTTCGATTTAGTATATTTAGAGAGTTAACTCATATATTTTCAGGATTCTGACATTTAATTATGATTTTTAGAGTACTAGGGACCCATTAATAACTTTGGAATATTTTGGGGACTGAATTGTAATTTTCCAGAGTTCAGGGACTAAAGTGTAATTTTATGTCAGAGTTAGATTTTTGACTTTTATGTTGGATCTTCGTCCGAAATGGGGACTTAAGCGTTATGCGAGAGTCCAAGTTGAAATTTGCATTTCTATACATTTTGGTACCGCCACAGTACCAACATTATATCTTTGATTCTGTTTTGATAATTGTTTCAGCTCTGTATCCTGGTTAGCGAGGTTAGCCAGCCACCAGTGGAGCTTGATTGGCCTATTCAGCTTAGATTTCCAAGTGAGTGGAATGACAGCTTCAGACACATAGGTTGTGTCTTCCAAAGCTATATTGTTTTTGCTTTGTCTGAACCTTTGCATGTAAATATGGAATTTTAAAAGGATCAGAACCCAAATTTTGGCTTACGTGGAAAACCTGTTCTGGAATTTATTCTGTTTTTGTAATAAATGTTTTGTTTGGAGTTTTGATGGTTTCTGAAATAAATATTATGTTTGGATATTTATTATGGTTTCGGTATTAAACCCTCTGTTTTGGATTTGAAGATATTCTCTATTTAGAAAATCTTTTGTCTGGATTTAAGAATATATTTTTCTAAAACATGTGTTTTATTTTTGGGATTAAATGTATTTTCGGAATAAATACTCTGTTCAGTACTTTGAGATATTTTCGCTAACAAACGTTTCGGTTGAACGTTTGATACATTTGGGGAATAATACGCATGTTTGGAATGTTGCCTATTCAGATATTTTTAAATAAATATTTGTATACATTTTTGATAAATATTTCAATATGGGACACCTTTGTTATGGGTGTAAACGTAACATTTGGTATATCAATGTAAAGAAACCCAGTTATCAGGGTAGGTAGCAGTACTCAGTTACTAGAGTAGGTGGTAACTCTATTTGTCTAGCTAACACACGTGACTATATGTTTCTAGTGACAGAGGTCCACATATATTTCTAGTGGCGGAGGTCCACATATGATCTAGTGGCAGAGTCCGCGTATGATCCTGACTTCGGATTTTGATATTGGTCCTATGTCAGATTGTGCATGATACGTTTTGTTTGGGCATAATAATTTCAGCAAGTCTATGTTATTGGTCATTTTTCTATAGTATATTGTATTGAAGTCTGACGAAGTACATCTTGCTAGAGCACGTGGACTGCAAAGCTCAAGGATGTGCCTAGATCAGTTTCTGTCAGTTACAGTCTTGAGGCCCTTAGGGTGGACAGAGAGTACTATTTTGGGCCCTTAAGCCTGTCGATTGTTAGCCCTTTTGAGTCGGGTACCATTGGACTCTTAAGGTTACTAGTTTATTCGATCTGATCTAGTCAACACAGTGCTAATATAATAAGGGTGTATGATCAGTGATTACCAACTCTGTTTATCATCTAGCACGATGTTTTCATGATATGATAAATGACTTTGACAGTGTTTTCGTTTTTTGGTAAAATGGTTAGTTTGCATAAATGCATTTTAAAAGTTTCTGTTCTTTTTTTATATATAATCTTTGGTTATATTGACCATTTTGGTATTTTTCTCTGAAATTATTTTGGTAAAATCAAAGTGATTTTCGGTAAATATTTTTGAAAGAAAATATTTTTGGGCTATTTCAGATTTTGGAAAACTTAATGTTTTTATTTAATTTATTCATTTAGTCGATTTGGTGATTGTTGTCGTCTACCTTGTTTGTGAGGACTTCGAAATGATTTTTTCAAAACTATTAATTGTATTTAGCATGTATATGTATACATAATTATATATCTGTATGTGATATATTTTGACCGTTTTCAAAACAGTCCTTGTGATACATGTATGAGGCAATCTGGAGTGTCGTTTTCTCACTAGGTTTCTTACCCCTTTCTTTTATGTCTATCTCCTTTGTTCTTATTTCAGGTGATTTTAGTTGATTGCGATTTACCGGCATTCAGCACTCGGTGAAGCACTCTGGAGTTGCAGTTAGTGCCCTTTTGTTCGGGCCTAGTTATTATTTTGTTATTTGCTCCACACCGGTATACTTGTGGGTGTTTAAATTTGAATATTTATTTGGTATTTAAACATGATTTATTATTTACCAAATATTTTATTATTATGGAAAACTTATGTTTTATTAAAGTTTGGATTTATTTATTTTATTAAACTTAATTGGTCTTGAAATGTTTTTATTGAATTAGGTTTAGTTCTATTCTCCGAAGTTTGTGTGAGAAGGGTCAGGCTTCCACAGACGGTTTGTCTTATAAACTAGTCATGGTCCAGAAACGGATTGTGATAGAATGCACCCCAGATAACTCAAGTTTAATATTTTAGCTGATGGTGTGATTTTTCCTCTAGTCTTCTAGATGCACTTTGGTTGCATCAGTTACTCAAGTTGATGATTGTGTAACTCGAGTTGTACTTGAACGTCCATGTTTAAACATTCAAGTATCAAACCCAATTTTGTTCATCATTAAAATACAAAGGGATGCAAATGTTAACCACTCTTGGTTGAACAAAAAAAATCCCTCACATAAGTGAAAAATAGTCAAAAAGGACAAATAAGCAAAAAAGAAGAAAAAATAAGGACTTAATTAACAAAAAATTAAAAAAAAATGAAAGTTTGGTCCATATGCAGGTAATTAAAACAAAACAATTTGGTCCATTTGTAGGTAATTAAAAAAGTTTTTAGTTGTTTGTGGAAATTACCCCCGACATAACCTTTTAAAAAAATATTGCAACTATATAGCAGTTTTGAAAAGTATTTCAACTTAAAAAAACTATTTATACTTAAAAACAAAATCTGATAGTAATTACTAGAATAAACAAACACATAGTAGGAGAGAGAAATTGTCACTACCCATTGCGGGCCTGCAACTGGCGTACGATGTGAACCATCTATGGGAGCCCGATCCATCTCGCACAAACCTCATGGATCATAACTTACTACCTAAATACAATTGATTAAAACATTTATTTAATCAAAACATTTATTATTTAAAACATACTATAGAATAAACATATATCATAGATAAAAATATTCAAAACATATATAAATATCGTAATAAGTCAAAATACACCAAAGTATAAAGGCAACCCAGTAACCCGACAATATTCCCGGTGTAGAGCTCTAACATCATAAACATAAGAGCCCGATCAAAAGGGCGTCAGTAACCAAATGACACCTCACTGGTATCCAAAATGCGGAAAAGTTGTCGTAGCCAAAAATAGTGAACCTGCGAAATAAAACTAACAGTAAACATAGACAGAAAGGGGGTCAGGGCCCAGTGAGGGAAAACACTACAGACCGCCTCATACGTGCCTCACAAAGATTGTTTTGAAAACAGTTTAAAATACCACATGCAAGTATAGACGTATACATATACATATACATGCTATAAGTAATAGCTTTTCGAAATCGTTTGCAAGTAAAGCATCTAACAAGCATGAAAACGTACTTAATAATCATTTCGATTCTTAAAACATGGTTTCATAGTGAAAACATATAGCTTTGATAAGGGACCATAATCATGGGTGTGCTCGTGGCACCATATAACATGGGTGTGCTCATGGCACCACATAACATGGGTGATGTGGACTC
>CAODLS013033348.1:0-10351 GCA_948243855.1 Flueggea neowawraea
TGTTGTCGAGTGCCTAATGAAAGTCATGCTGACTGCCGTGCTGCAGGCACTGAATAACCTAGGAAGTGTCTATGTTGATTGTGATAAGCTGGATCTTGCTGCTGACTGCTACATGAGTGCACTCAATATTAAGCATACAAGGGCACATCAGGGTCTGGCTCGTGTATATCATCTAAAAAATCAGCGGAAAGCTGCATATGATGAGATGACAAAACTGATAGAGAAAGCCAGGAATAATGCATCAGCTTATGAGAAGCGATCAGAATATTGTGATCGAGACATGGCAAAAAGTGATCTCACAATGGCGACACAACTAGATCCTTTAAGGACATATCCCTACAGATACAGGGCAGCTGGTGAGTCCTATATTATAATTCTATTTTCTTTATGAATGATATTGATCATGGGTCTTTAGGAATAAGAACTTATTGCCAAACCAGTTGATAGACATAATTACGTAAAATTCCTTGTTGACCATCTTGAATTATATTTTCTTTTTTACCAATTAAGTTCAATAGCTGAATAATATAGTTTAACTTTTGTATTTTAATTTTTCTGCCATGTTTGAATTTTGAATGGTGTTAATTGGATCAGTCAGCTTCTCAGTCAGTGGTTATCTTTAGTATTAGGATTCATATCGTTGATGACCTCTTTATAATGTTCCCTGCCTTGCCTAATCTCAAGTTTACGTGCATCTCTGGCCTTTTTTGTTTTTAATCATGTTTTAAACTGTCATGAGTTCAACGAGATACGTAAAAGGAAGGAAGATGTTTTTTGCTTGCTCATATACAAATGATACCTTCTTTGCTGACAGCCTGACGCGTGGATGAAAAGACATATGATGCAAACAAAATATGATGTTGCCAAGTCTGATTTCAATTCCATGCATTGTATCTCATTTATATTTGTGTGATAACAGTAATTTCTGGTTTTATTGTATTTATTTTTGAACTTCACGGGGGAAAATATCCACGTGAGTGTATTCTTTTTTTTTCAGCTTCTTTTTATTGAGATTCATTCGGACTATCGGAATAATATTTTGCTTTTTCAGTTTTAATGGATGACCACAAAGAAGCTGAAGCCATACAAGAGCTTACAAAGGCCATAAATTTCAAGCCAGATTTGCAGCTTTTACATCTTCGAGCAGCGTTTTATGACTCAATGGGTGACAATACCTCAACTCTTCGAGATTGTGAAGCAGCTCTCTGCCTCGATCCCAGCCATGGTGATACCATTGAGCTTTACAAAAGGGCACAAGAGCGGGTTAACGAGCATCAAAAGTGAGCAGAGACCCATTCTTGTGTTGTTCTTGATAATGTGGGCAATCACATCGTTGCCACACTATATTTGCTTTTTAGTTCCGGCCAGCATTGGCCAAGCAAATTATCCTTTTGGATTTCTCTTCGGAAACCCAGAGATGCATCTGCAACGGCCGTTTATAGTAGAGGAATTTCCACGGAGAAGGAAAACAACCCAGATGAACTTAGGAAGGAAAGGCGAGTAGACGAGCAAGATAACATGTAAATATATCTATTTCTGCAATATGAGTTGAGATCAATATATTAGTTCTGCAGACTGCTTCCGCTGCTGTTTCGTCTCAGCGTTCCACTTTGCCGAAGGTTGTGATGAAAGTACCAGACATGCACATGAAATAGCAGCTTGTGATGAAGTCTGTCCTGTTTTGAAGTTTACGGTTGAATTTTTTTTTTATAAGCGTTCACAATGTATTGTAACTTAACTCTTGTTGTTCTTTGTATATGGAATTAAAGCTACACAATTTTCCCATATAAGAACTATTCTCACATAATTCATACTCAGCTCTTTTTTTCACTCTTTGATTTCTTACTGGTTTGGATTATTATTACGTAAATATGACATCTTTCTAGAACTTCTAACCATGCAATTTTTTTGATTAAATTATTCGATATCCAGATAGCTTTCTGATATTTGGTTAGTCTAATATTTGATTCTAGAGCCTAGCAGGCCGTAACACTCTTCCAATCTAGTTTTAGTGTTTCTTTATATGAGGCAAAGCTATGCAAAATTCTTGACAAAAATTTACTTGTTTTGACAGAACAGAACAAGTAAAGCAGAGGTGCCTTTTTTTAATATTTTGCCTCACCTGTGATCTTATCATAAAGTAGAGAGCTTTTAATTGTTTACACGAGACACTCATAGTTTCAACTGCTTTAGAGGCGATATCTCTCAACAACCTTCATCACATTTCATTGTCATTCATCTAATATCTCCAGTGGTCTGAACTTTTCCTTTCTTTGCGTCTTGTCTCTTCCTCTGCCATGAAACTGTTTGCATTTGCATAATGAAACTACTTGATTGTCTTGTATGGAAAATTTGAAGGAACAAGCAGTGGATGTCAATCCTAGGAAGCTGGACTTGAATCTGCCACTCTTGTCAACGCGGCGGCATGGCGGTCACTCGGGCGAAGAAACTTCTTGCTCTGCAAATTCACAGGTTGTTTTGCAGGATGCAAGTGATGGAATTCCATTTTGCTGGGAACAAGCTCCAGGTAAGCCGAAAGATGGCATTGAGAGGCTTGACATTCACGAAGGAGACACTCCTCGTCCAAGGCTCCCTCCATGGAGAAGATGGTATCAACAGAAAGAAGAAAGCAATAAAAGCTACAACAGGGTTCATGCTAAACACTTCAGTGAACATGATGATGGCTGTGATGCTGATGTTGACGATGACGATGATGACAATAATGGGGACGAGAATGATTTGTTCTCCGATGCCATTGACGCGTTATCGTTAACAGAAGCAATTGACATTGCTCAGAAAGCAGAGGATGAGCTCGGATCTGACAGGCTAGATTTTGAGAGCGGGGAATATACTGATAACCAGTCACCAAATTTCATGATTGAAAGGTTTCTTCCTGATGCTACTGCATTAGCTGCATCATCCGTTCTATTTGCGTCGAGCAATTTAAGCAAAAACCTTTCATACTCGTGGAGTTTCTCAGACAAGCATGGTTCAGGAAATACATGTTCTTCAGAGCCATCGCAGAAGGGTTGTGGCCTGGAAATTTTCTTCCCTTGGCGCATGAAACATAAGCTTTGCGGAGTGAAGAGCCCTGTGAAACGAGTCTTACCAAATATGGACTCAGTGTAGTTCAAAACAAAAAAAAACATTATAGTTGAGGATAGACAATTTTTAATATGCAAAGTAAATAGTAATAAATATATATCTGATGTACATGATTCCTGCAATTTCTTCCATAGACGACAGTAGTCTGTTTACTGGATTTGGATTGTTAAGGAGTTGATGTTAGTGTTCTCTGCTTAGTTACGAACACGTATTCTGTTGATTGTAGAAGCCATCAATTGCGATCATCTTTGTATGATTCGTTAATTTTTTTTGCATAGTATTACTCGGATTCGGTGCCATGATATTGATATTTCCGTTAAAAAAGGGAGAGATTGACTTAAGTAATGGTATTTAAGCAATTCAAAAGTTTTAGCAATAGTCAATATTTAATGAAAATGGATAAACTTACTACTGGACTTAATTCGGCTGGGCGGATCTAGCATAGGGTGACATCTTCATTCACCGTCGTAGCTAGGCTGACCCTACAAGAAGTAAGTGCCATCCGAACTTCATTAACGTTAATATGGAGCATCAATATAATATCTGTATAAATACAAGATATTGTATAAAACATATGGTAAATGAATAAAATCATGAACTCCAAAGGTGTGATCCATCCTTTCTTGGCCAGCCAATGTGCTGCAACATTGCTGGTTCGAGGTGAATGAACAATGGATGAACTATAACGTTTGACCATTTGTGGTATTTCTCAAACAAGGCTCTGTTGTTGACCATTCCAATCCTTTCGAAGCAAGCAAATATCAACTACTAATTGGAAATCAAATTCAACGCAAATATTCTACCATCACTTCTCTACTGTCGTCTTTAAGTCACACACCATAGGTAGCCTTAAGTTCAACAAAGAGAAGAGAAGCAAAACTCATAGAGTCTTTAGTCCACGAGTTCTACTTGCTTTCAGTTTGTCTCTATTCTGTTTTATCCTGTTTTCAATTCTTTTTTCAGTTTTTATTTGATTTTTATTTTTTTTTTCAAAAATTAACTCCTCCTTGTTTGGTCTTGTAGAACAAATTTTCATTTTGTTTTTATTCATTTTTTATCAAGTTTTCAATATATTTTTAAAATAAAAACTGGTTTTCACCTTTTTGCAATTTTCAATTTTTTTAAATATAATTTGATTTCTTTTTTTTGGTTTTTATTCAGTGTTTAATTTTTAATTTAATTTTTATTTGGTTTTTATTCAGTGTTTAATTTTTAATTTAATTTTTATTTGCTTTTTAATTTTTTTTATTTTGTTGAAATGTTGTTTTTGATAAATACCATGTGCTTTTTAAGTCGTCTTGGAATACGAGCTAGGACACCTCGAGCCGACAATGACATTGAGCCCTATATGCACACTAAGTCCATAAAAGAGGTCAAACCCAATCAACAACTCTAAAGACAGGAGTTTACTTGTCATCAATATGGAAGAATATTCTCTAAATATATTCTCTCATCATCTTCTTATAAATATAAATTTTCACTCCAAATCAAGGTATGTTTTAACATCTCTAAAACTATATTAAAACTCTGTCCAAATAATAATTTGAATGTTGGGGTGCTTTTGGGGGATGAACCTCGACCTCTCACTTTTTTTATTTTGCAGAATTCGAGAAGGGAAGATCAAGTGTAATTCGAGAAGGGACAAACCCTGACCTTTGACTTTTTTTTTTTATTATTTCACAGAATTCGACTATTCATCTTCAACTTCACCATTTTTAACACTGCAGATGATTTAAGATAACAATAATTGGTGTTGTTTGTAAGAAGTCGAGCAAAAAGTTATCTAGTAAAAAGTTGTGTTTCAAAGTCCTTTAATCTCAACTAGAGACTATTATAATGTTATACATCTATATTGTCTAGAAGTTGAGATAAAAAAGTGTTTATAAGCACATTCCTCCTTCAAACCATTGAGACGTCTTTTCAATAACAAAAACATGAGAACCCAAGAGTCTACAGTGAGTGATACCTTAATGGGTGATCTTAGTGCGCGATATTTGAAAAATATTGTCCACAACAATTAATATTATTTATAAAGAGAAAAAGATAGAATGAAGGGATGCTATATCAATTAATATTATCTCCAGAAACTAGAAGAAAAAAGTACGAGGCAAATGATGAGATATGGGCTATTGCCCATCGTGTCATAATGACAGTAAGCCTGATATGCACATTAAATTCATAATAGAGGACAAACCCAATCAACAACTCTAAGAGCATTAAGAGAAAGGAGTTTCATGTCATCAATGCGGGAGAATATTCATTAAGTATATTCTCTCATCATCTATCTATAAATAGATATTTTCACTCCTTAATGTACGTTTTATCACCCCTAAAATCATACAAAACTTTGTCTAAATACTAAATTAAGCATCAGAGTGTTTTTAGAGGACAAACTCCCAACCTTTGATTTCTTTTGTTTTGTAAAATTCAAGAACGGAAGATCAAGTGTATACATACACCTTCAACTTTACTATTTTTAAGACCTTTGCTGATTTGAGGCAACAAGAAACTAAAAACAAAAGTAAAACAACCATAAAACAAAGGGTAAAATCTATGACGATCCTTGAAATTTAGTTTATTTTCTACGCCGGTCTACAAGTTTAGAAATTTGTCGCTCCGGTCTCTTAATTCTGTTAGTCAAATATAACAAAAATTTGATGCGGCATATGTGTATTTTTATGTTATTAAATTCTTAAAATTAGTAAGCATATGTGTCACTTCAGATTTTCGTTATATTTAACTAACACAAATAACAACGACAGACCGAAACAACTAATTTTTAAATTTATAAACCAGAATAAAAACTACATCATACTTCAAGAACCGTCACAAATATCGTCCTAAAACAAATATAAAATTACATAATAAAAACAAAATAAATGTGGGTCCCGTGTGCCTACGACAAAGTGGAACATATTTATGCGCTTAACTTGAGTTACAAAGTACCATATGCACGAAATTTTGAAAGTTGAAAAATTTTAGAGGCTGTTAAGGAAGTAAATAAAATCAGAAAAGTGGGACGGCTGGTTAATTTGCCATTTTTTAAATCAATATTTATAATTGTTTATAAAGTTTTAATGAATAATTCTATGAAGTATCTACCATAATCCTTATTGAAGTATCCACCATAATTCTATACTCAAAAAAGTTATTTTTTTAGTGCAACAAAATCATTAAATTAAAAAAATTAAAAATATATCAAATATAATAACTGTATTTTCATTAAACAAATTAACTATATTCTTGTAAAAAAATTTCTGATTCATTCTGAGGGCTAATTACATAAATATATCTTTTAAAAATTAAAATTACAAAAATACATTTAAAAATAATGGTTTTCATTTTGTAGGGAAAATTTTACATTTTATATGCACAAAAAAACCAAAAAACTATCCAATTTTTTGTACAAATAACTAAAAATTGGATTTTTTTTGTTATTTTTCCGTTGTTTTTTAGTTTTTTTTTTTTCTAGTTACAGTTTTATAACCTAATATTGAAACCAGAAAAAATAACAAAAAAAAAAAGAAAAATAACTAAAAAACTACAAAATATTCGGTACAAATAACAAAAAATTGGATTTTTTTTATTTTTTTAGTTATATCATGCGTATTAAATTAAATTTTGGCATATTAAATATAAATATTTTACGTATTTATAAAATCTGTAATCTTTAAATTTATAAATGTAATTTTTAATTTAAAAAGATTATAAGCCATAATTTCCTCTTTATTGTAATATCCCCAACAATCTAAAAGAGAGAAACAAACCAGAGATCGTCATTATGATAGGCTGGGATTCAAGGAATCCGAAAGGCCCGAAACTGAGCCCAAAAGTGCGTCAAACACAAGCACGTGCGAGATTTCAAAAATTTCTAGGGTTTTGGTTGGGAAGGGTCGGTGAAACCGGGCAGCAAAGGGCAGCCACAAAACCCCTGCCCACTCTGCCCACGGACCTCTCCGCTCCCCAAAACCCCTTCTCACACCTCCCGCTTCTTCTACGCATTCGAATTACTCCTTCTCTTGTCTCAAATTTTAAATTAACATTTTATCCTCCGCCACTGTCACTTCTATTAAATCCAATCGCCGCTTCCTCTTCCGCCTCCTCTCTCTCTCCACCGCCAACACCACCACTACCACAAGTTCCGAGAAGCTATCGATTAGAGAGAGAGAGAGAGAGAGAGGAGTGTTGATAAACCCTAGCTTTGGTGTCGGTCGGGTTCTTATTCTTTGGTACTTGTTTGCTTCACTTCTTTGTTTTTCGTTTTAATGCATGGATCTGCGATTTACTGAGTTTTTTTTTGTAATTGTTCATTTCGCGTGCTTGTTTTATTCTTAATGAGATGAGTCTACATGGCTGTGGTCGTGACAACAGAAATTAATTACTTAGCTCAGCTTTTTAGAGTTCACAAGCTGTTTTATTTCATTATTATTCGGTTATTCGTGAACCGAATGAATTAGCAGAAGTTATTACGATTCTTATGGTCGATAAATTGTATGCTGATTGATTTTTAACTTGTTCGTTGAGTTTTTTTTTTGTTCTGATTTCTTTTGATATCCAAAGAAGTGGCTCTGAGGTTTAGTTTTAATATCATGTGGTATTGGAGGGGTGTGTTTGATTTTTGAAAAAAATGTTGAATCTTTGTGAATCTCTATGTTGTTCTCCCTTGGTTGAATGACTTTTCGCTACTAGGATTTGGGTTTTCATGAGAAGAATGAATTGGTGGGTTTATAACTTTCCTTTTTCTTTGATATAATAATAACTGTGAGTATTTTTTCATAGATTTGTTGACGTTTGTCGGGTTTAAATTGCTTATGCGTCTATATGCTTTCATCTTCCATGGTTTGATTATTTCTGCATTTACTTGAATTTTGTGTATGCTTCTAGTACATCTATCTGTAGTTTTATATTTTCTAAAGGTCTTTTTGGATTTTTTCTCTGTGCCTGTGTTTCTAATATTTTTATCATGTTTCTAGTGCAGCGTTGAAAAGTAATGGCTATGGAAATTACTCAGTTTCTATTATCTGCCCAATCGGCGGATGCAAAAATCCGAACTGAGGCAGAGTCTAATCTTAGGCAGTTTCAAGAGCAGAATTTGCCTCTTTTTCTTTTTTGCCTCTCAGTGGAGCTTGCAAACAATGAGAAGCCTCGTGAATCTCGTAGGTTGGCTGGTATCTTACTGAAGAACTCTCTAGATGCCAAAGATGCTTCAAGAAAGCAGCATCTTGTTCAACAGTGGATGGAAATTGAAATTGCAACCAAATCACAAATTAAGGGCCTTCTATTGACTACCTTGGCTTCTTCTGCACCAGAGGCTCGTCATACTTCTTCTCAAGTAATTGCTAAAGTAGCTTCTATTGAGATTCCAAGGAAGCAGTGGCCTGAGCTGATTGGATCATTGCTTAGCAATATGAGACAGCAAGATAGTGGTGCAGCACTAAAACAGGCAACCCTTGAAACTCTTGGATTTGTTTGTGAGGAGATATCCCATGAAGATCTTGTGCAAGATGAAGTTAACTCAGTTCTGACTGCTGTTGTCCAAGGCATGAAACTTGCTCAACACAGTCCTGAAGTCCACTTTGCAGCAACAAGGGCTTTATATAACGCTTTGGATTTTGCACGGATCAACTTTGAAAATGAGATGGAGCGGAATTACATCATGAAGGTGGTTTGTGAGACGGCCATATCCCAAGAGTCTGAGATTAGGCAGGCTGCTTTTGAGTGCCTTGTTGCAATAGCGTCAACATACTATGAGGTGCTTGAACCTTATATGCAGACACTTTTCCAGCTTACTTCAAATGCTGTGAAAGGAGATGAAGAAACTGTTGCACTCCAAGCAATTGAATTCTGGAGCTCCATTTGTGATGAAGAGATCGAGCTTCAAGAGTACGAGAGTCCTGAGAATGGGGATTCTGGGTCCCACTTCCACTTCATACAGAAGGCCCTCCTATCACTTGTTCCATTGTTACTGGAAACTTTACTGAAGCAAGAAGTGGATCAAGATCAGGATGATGACATCTGGAATATATCCATGGCAGGTGGGACATGTCTAGGTCTTGTTGCTAGGACAGTTGGAGATGCTGTTGTGGACCTCGTGATGCCTTTTGTTGAGGCTAACATAGTGAAGCCAGATTGGCGCTGTCGTGAGGCAGCTACATATGCATTTGGCTCAATATTGGAGGGCCCAACAATTGAGAAGCTAGCTCCTTTGCTTAACAGAGGCTTAGATTTTCTGCTTAATGCAATGAAAGATGAAAATAATCAGGTCAAGGACACAACGGCATGGACTCTCAGTCGTATATTTGAGCTTTCGCACTGCCCTGCTGGTGGGTTTACTGTGATTTCACCTGAGAATCTCCATCGAATTCTGGCTGTCTTGCTGGAAAGTATTAATGATACTGCTAATGTAGCTGACAAGGTTTGTGGAGCAATCTATTACCTTGCCCAAGGGTATGAGGATGCTGGACCAAGTTCTTCGTTGCTCACACCGTGCCTTCCTGGTATCATATCCCAACTTCTAAAAACTGCTGAGCGTACAAATGGGGGTGACTCCAAGCTCAGAACTTCTGCATATGAAACATTGAATGAAGTTGTTAGGTCTTCCAATATTGTGGAAACAGCTCAGATTATTACAGAGCTGCTCCCTGTCATTATGAAGAAATTGGGGCAGACTGTAGATCTTCAGATTGTGCCATCAGATGATAGGGAGAAGCAAGGAGACTTGCAAGCTTCTCTCTGTGGTGTTCTTCAGGTTATTATCCAAAAACTTGGTGGTACTGATGGTACAAAATCCATTATACTCCAGGCTGCAGATTCGATTATGATGTTGTTCCTCAGTGTTCTTGCTTGTCGTAGCTCAACGGTGCATGAGGAAGCAATGCTTGCTATTGGTGCTCTTGCTTATGCCTCTGGACCAGAGTTTGGTAAGTACATGCCTGATCTGTACAAGTACATTGAGATGGGATTGCAGAACTTTGAAGAGTACCAGGTATGTGCCATCACTGTTGGTGTGGTTGGTGACATTTGCCGAGCAATGGATGACAAGATTTTACCATATTGTGATGGGATCATGACCCATCTTGTCCGCAATCTCCAAAGTGCTGAGCTCCATCGGTCTGTCAAGCCTCCTATATTTTCCTGCTTTGGTGACATTGCCCTTGCTATAGGGGAACATTTTGCCAACTATATAGATTCTGCAGTTGCAATGCTGCAAAGTGCCGCTCAGATCTGTGCTCAAATTGATAACAGC
>CAODLS013033648.1:0-10694 GCA_948243855.1 Flueggea neowawraea
TAAAGCAATTGTGTGCTTCTGTGTTGTGATGAGCTTTGATCATGTGCAGGCATTAAAGAAGTTCACTGATGGAAATGCAGTTTCGACCTTGGATGTGAACCTTGAGCATACTCCTCCGTATGATTTGGATCTTGAAAAAAATTAAGGAACTCGCATTGCAATGTTTAGCTCGCCCCAATAAAAGCCAGCCGAGCATGAGGAAATGTGCAGAGAGTGTATGGAACAACAGTAAGGATTACAAAGAAGCATCAACTTCAGACTTTCGATCACTTTCCATTAATTCCCAAAGGAGCACTGCAATGGAAATATAATAATAAATTGTCTCCGTGAGATCAAGAAATCAGAACTGTGTAACATGGATTTGCGTGCTATAGGTTGAAATGTAAGGGGCAGAGCTGCTTGGAGAGGTGTAGAGCAGAAGCATAATAGTCAACAAATAAGATTCATATGATAGCAAGATTAGAGGTCAGAACCGATGCATCGTTTAAAGCTTGGCACTTGTATCGGGTAAACTAGTTTCTGAAAGTGTTAGTATTCTATACTTTTGGAATGTAAATGATAATTTTTGAATAATAATTAAGAGGTTTTTTATTTTTATATGTTGTTCAATTTTCAATTTTTAAATAATTAAATCATAAAATTTTTAGTGACAATTTACGTGTTACATAAATAATTAAACTAAAAAAAATCCAATGACAATACATATAGAATTTATGATGCTCAAATCATTGCTAATTGATATTTCAATTGTGACGTTGTGAATTATTCATCACAAAAAAAGGTTTGGAACGTCCAATTTGTGACAATTCTAAGTGTTTAGTGACATTAAACATGATACAATCTGTGACAATACGAATGTCACCAAAAGATGCTACTTACAGTGACACGATTGGGTTCATCACCTCTAATTTCATTATGCGTGACAAAAATGTACTTTCGTCATCCGCAACTTTTAGTGATGGAGTTAAAGCGACGAATGGAGTTACGCGTCCATTTTGCCATTCAAACTATTTTGTGACAATAACTAATATGAAGTGACGAAACATCATCACTAGCTGACAAGTTTGTTGTAGTGTGGAACGCAGTCTAGGAGGGCTAAATTAAATTTCTAAATATAATTTTTTAATTCTTTTTCAACAATCAAGCAATGAAAATGAGTAAAACTCTTTTCAAAAAATCAAATACTCCAATTCACAACAACTAATATAAATAAACAGGGTAAAGAATAGAGACATCAAGGCTAAAATTCAAAGTGTTTAGCTATTTTAGCCTTTTTCTACTCCTTAAGCTACCTTTTGTGAATTTAAATCGACTATTTATTTTCTTTTAAGGGAAAATACCCAAATATTCCTCGGGTTTAGAGTAATCTCCTATGACATCCTTGACTTTTATGAAATCTCCCATGGCATCATTGGAATTAACCTCCGTTAGTCTAGACCAAGTGTGGAAGGTAAAGAGACAATTATGCCCTTTTCAATTATAATGTTCCATCCATTCCAAATAGTCTTTTTATGCTAAAACTCACTAATTGAAGCCCAAAAAAGAAGAACAAAGAAGGAAAAATCATTCGACACTCTTCATTCAACTTGATGAAACCCTAAAGTTCTTCCATCCATTCAAAAGAGAGGCAACACGATGCAAAATAGGTATGATCCTTTTACTGATGTTTCTGACATAAGATATTTTGCACCAAATATTTTAACCATTTTTGTTTTTGAATCAATTAAGATGATTAGAAAGTCTGAATTTTTGAATCTCAACCATTAAATCAATCTCGTTTTCCTATTGTTGAAGAATGAGGATTTCGATTTACACAATCACATTTGCTTATGGGTTACATAAAGCAATAAAAAAGAATGTTGATAATTGTTATTCATTCTAAACCACAAATCCACCAATACCAAATGTATATTTTAACAAGCTCAATGACCAATACTGACAAGCTCAAGTAGTAAAAAAAAAAAAAAGCTCCACTAAAGTGAATCTGCATTTCATCATATGTTAAATGCACCAATGAAAATGACATCTCAAACATACTGAAAACAGAAAGTAGACTAAGATGCAAATATTCATGTATAAATTAAACCCATACGAAATTAGCAATTCAATCCTGTATCACAAATTCATTTGTTGTTTAGCTAGCCACCAATTCAACTGTTTCTTTAACTTCAGTTACGTAACAATGAACCACATGCAAAACCAACTATAATTTAGGCATATTAACAAACACCTAGCCTACATTCCGATTCTTCATTAACAGCCACAAATCTCCTTCAACTTCTAAGCATTCAATCTAATCAATAAAATATTCGCAAATATCGTAAATTTCTCACCTATAGTAGAACTGTTGTAGTAATTTCCTGTTAGATTTTCATACAATAAGTAGAATAGATGTTCCACATATACTTGATCCTCTAGCCATGATTGCTCAAGTTAATCACTAAAATTTGTCTCGGCAAGATACCAAGACTTACGTCCCTCTTGCTGTCAATTTTCTCTTTTTTTTTTTGTCTTCTAGCCTATACCACAATACTATATCCCATAATCTTGATGGTATAATCACAGACTATTTATAGTAGTTGGATTAAGGACCCAATCTATAAGTTTTATCAAGAGTTTGAAGAGTCTCCTACCATCAAGGAAATCTAATTAGATATTAACTCAATTTATGTAAATGTATTTGACGTTAACTCAATTGGAGATATTCTAGAATTCATTATTTAACATCAACACTACCTCTCAGAGATATTTTAGGTCTATATCTTTATCCAACCTTTTAATAGATAAGTCACAATCACATTCTCCCACTTGACTTACTTATTGTATTATCGGAAACCTTAATATGGTCAAAACTGAGACTTTATTAACTTAAGTCTCTAAGAGATAGTTATTTACCACATATATGGATTCTCAAATGGTTTATTAAATATCCTACAAACATCCAATATATGTGCACAATAAGATCTTTAATAAACAAACACAAATTTATACTAATCACTTGAGTTCAATAAAACAAGAAGCAAAACGTTATCAAGGCCTAAATGAACTAAAAAGTCTCATGCTAGCCATATGCTTTTTATACTGATCAACCCACAATCCTTTAGTCATGGGATCAAAAATCATTAGTTCTATACTAATATGTTGGACGTCCACTTCACACTCCTTGACATGCTGCTTCACAACAAGATATTTTATATCTATGTGCTTGCTGCGACTTGTACATTTCTCATTCTTTGAGAAGAAAACTATTGATGTGTTGTCACAATAGATCTTTAAGGGTCTCTCTATTGAGTTGACAACCTCTAGTTTAGAAACAAAACTTTTTAACCATAATGCCTTTGTCGTTGCTTCAAAACATGTAATGAACTCTGATTCCATGGTGGATGGGGTAACTATAGATTTTTTTAACTTTTTTACAAGATACAACTCCTTCAAAAAGAAGAAATATATATCCTGATGTGGATTTTCTTGTATCCATACACCCACCATGATCAAAATCAGAGTATCCAATCACTTCTAAATGGTCAGTGTGTTTATAAAAAATCATTAATTCCTTGGCTCCTTGCAAATATCTCATGACCTTTTTGTTGAATTAGTTTTGGTTAACATGTAAACTCTTGAATTTTGATGATTTAACAAAACACCTGAAATAGTTAAGCTATGCACGTTTTACAACCCTCTATGCACGTTGAAGATTGATCTTAGTGCTTTAAATCAAGTTCTAAGCTTATTGATCAAGTTAGAAGCATCCTGAGATTTCCAGAATCGATGCTATGCGTGTGGAAGAACATACAATGCACGTGGAATAGGTGTTATGTGCGTAGAATGCACTGCAATGCCCATAGACGCACTATATGAGTAGGCAAAATGATCAAAACTTACGTCGTATGCTTTGTATAAAGACCAATGCATGATATAAAAAGGAGGCATCTACTAGTTTGAAGGCCACTTGATACTACGCAAGCTGAAAATTGGTCTATGCACGTAGACGGGTTCATAAGGCAAACTAAACAGAACTCACAAGACAAGCATGGTCACGTTCTACATCAGTGATGTGCGCATAGAAGAGAAAAAGAGACATCTTTGAGGAGATTGTGCTACGCACGCATAATAGTTCTTTACACACATAGATGAAGATGACAACTGTTTGAGATAAAGCCAAATTATGTTGCAGTGTGTCAAATTTTCAAATGGGAATATTCTCTAACAATGATTCAGATGATATCAGGAGAGCACATATATCTACGTACATAGCAAGACATGCTAAACACGTAGACGAGGATGAGTTGTACTACCTGACAAAATCAAGACGCTCCTCAAAATTTGAAATTTGAATATTCTCTGACATCATCACGTGAAGGATCAAAGGTGTGACCTTTTGAGACACGTCAACGCATGTAGACCTAGGTGCAACACACATAGAAATAAAGATCTGTGCATACAGAAGATGGCTCTATGCAAGTAGCTGCTACCTGATGTCAAGCGGTGGCTACTAGAATATATCCAATGCACGCAGATGGAAGAACGATGCATGTAGGACTCTAATGAACTCATGAACTACGCATGTAGTACTGGTATTACACACGTGGGTTGACGTCAATAATTTTAGCATTTTGCAACTTTCTCACAACAACTACTTTGGGATTTAACGGATAGTTTTGGGAAAGCACCTATAAATAGACGTCCTCAGTCACCAGGTAACTTAAGAACAATTTTTAGAGTGCCCAAGCTTTGCCATTTTGATTATTGACTATCTCTCTCATTTTGTTCTTGAGTTCTTACTTGCCAACTGAGCTGTTGATTTGTTAATTGTCTATGAAGTTGGTGTAGGAGTATTATTTTCCATTTCAGAATACTTTTGTAATCAAGCTTTGGTTGTAAAGCTTGAAGCTAGCATATGTTTGCTTTGTTTGGTTCCTTGAAAAACAAAGAGGTTTGATTTTCTTGTTTTGGCCAGTAAAAACAATGTGTAGAAGGTTTTCTTGTGAGCCTGAAAAATAAAAAATTGTAAACGGTTTGCCTCTACTCAGAAGTGAGGAAGTTTAGTGGATTCAAACTCTCTAGTGAGTTAAAGGAGTGGACATAAGTCAAGAAAGACCGAACCACTATAAATACTTGGCTTTGTTCTTGTATCTTTCACTCTCTTTTTATTTCAGTTCTGTGTAGTTGTGTTTTGGTTTTATATACTGTTTTGATTTACAAAACTTGCAAAAATATTTTAAAAAGGTTTTAACTTTAACAAGAAATTCAATTCACCCCTTTCTTGGATTGCCATATTGGGATTACATTTGGTATCAGAGCTAAGTGCTCAATATTTAAGGCTTGACCACCTTGGGTATAAGATCCAAAATGACATATTTGAGATACATGTCTAAATATGAAGGTTTGTCCATTAATAGAGCTTCATTCTTTGATGACAGTGAATACATTTACTGGAAGACAAGAATGATGGCATTCTTGAAATGTGAAGATGAAGAAGTGTGGGATGGAGTAGAGACAGGTCCATACATTCCAAAGAAAACTGTGGAAGGAGTCAAAACACTCAAACCAAAAGTCCAATGGACGGACTATGACAAGAAGATGATTTACTACAACAACAAAGCTATGCACATTCTGTTTTATGCACTTAGCAAGACTCAGTTTAACAAAATCCAGCAATGCTTCACTGCATATGAGATCTGGAGGACTTTAGAGATAACTTACGAAGGTACTTCATAAGTAAAAGAGAATAAAGTCTCGCTACTTGTTCACAAGTATGAACTTTTGAAAATGAAAGAAGGTGAAGGCATTCAAGATATGTTCGACAAATTTAATGATATCTTGAATGGGTTAAAGGCACTTGGAAAGACATACTCAAACTCAGAAATTGTGAGGAAGATCTTAAGAGCTTTGCGAAAATCATGGGCATCAAAGAAAGATGCAATTTTGGAGGCAAAGGACCTCAATATACTGCCATTGGAAGAACTTCTTAGTTTGCTTCTTACCCACGAGATGTGGTTGTAAGAAGGTGAAGAATAAGTAATAAAAAATGAAAAAAGAAGAGGAATGACTTTAAAATTCCAGGCAGAAGAATCGGAGGACGAAGAAGAAGAAGAAGTAGATAGTGACGATGAGGAATGGCTATGTACGCCAGAAGATTCATAAGATTTATGAGAAAGAACAAGCCCTGGAAAAATAGCAAAGATCAAAGCTTAAAGGAATAGTCTAAAAAAGAATTTAGAAAGGATCACAAGAAACACCTCAAAAAGGAAAGATCAATCATTTGCTACAAATGTAACAAGCCCAGGCATGTAAAGCAAGAATGTCCTCTTATCAAAAAATGCTCCAAGTTCTCCAAAAAGAAGAAAGGAAAAGCAATACAGGCCACTTGGAGTAACAATGATGATATTAGCTCAGAAGAGGGTGAAGAGGCAGAAGAAATGCCCAATTTGTGCTTAATGGCAAAAGAAGACGAATCCTCAAGTGATGAGAAAGATGAGGTAAATGAAAACTACACCTTTGATGAATTACATAATGCTTTTGATGAATTTCATGATGATTTTCAAAAGCTTGGTGCAAAATATGTTACTTTAAAGAAAATTTCAAATGATCTTGGTGTAAAATTGAAAGCTTTAAGTAAAGAGAAAATGGTTTTGGTTAAGGAAAACTCAGTTTTAAAGAAAGAAGTTGAAAATTTTTCTTCCATTGCATTTAAGCTTATGAATGGGAAAGAGAACCTTGAGAAACTACTTGGATCTCAAAGACAATCTCTATCTGAACATGGCTTGGGCTACAACTATTTCACAGCCAAAAAGTCGTCTAAAACTGTTTTTGTAAAACGAGGCACCATAGTTGACAATACATGTACCTATTGTGGTAATCATAGACACATTGCACATACTTGCAAGTTGGCATTGACTAGATATATTGGGACTAAAAGACTTTGGGTTCCAAAAAGAACAATTGTGCCCAATTTAGTCAATACTAACCTACAAGGACCCAAAAAGATTTGGGTACCAATTTCAAAAGTTTGATGTGTCTTTGTAGGTGTGCATGAGAGCAAAGGACAAAGAGAATATGTGGTTTCTTGATAGTGAATGCTCTCACCACATGATAGAAAATCAAGCAATGTTCACTGAAATCTCTTAAAAAATGGTAGATATGTGACATTCGGTGGTAATGTCTGATAAACGTTCATTTACACATGTTTCTGTGATTAAGTTTATATTGTTTGGATACAAATCGAGTGTTTATTGTGAGTTTCGATACTTTAACCATTCATTTTATATGTTTCAGGTCATGTGATGGTGCCCCAAAGCGAAGGAATGAAAGAGAGAGCAAATAGAGCTTGAACGATGATTTTTTAGGCTATTGGGACAAGCCACAGTCGCAATTCATGACGACATGGCTGTGGGATTGAAGTGGATGACCGTGTGATGCCTTAAATGCATGTTTATTGACCTTTTTGGAAGGCACTAACGAGATTTGACTAGACACGGTTCTGGTGGTGTTTGTGGACCACACTGTTCGAAGTCTGAATGCAAGACACAACCAAAATAAGCCTTCCACGACCGTGGATCCACGACACGGACGTGCCATGTCCGTGACCGTGGAACCTCCAAACCACAAAAACACGTGCTTTAATACGAACACAAATGGATCGAGGTTGGACATGGTCGTGGCCGTGTCAGTTTCTTACTCCATACGCCTTGTTTTGGGTTTTAAATGCTTGGCAAGAAAACCTAAAAATGGAGCCGACATTAGATAGCAAAAACACCTATTAGACTCAGAGAGAGAGCTGGGTTTCAAGGGAAGCATGCCTTTGGAGCCAATCAACACTAAGATTAAGTGGATTTCTTGAACATTGAAGGATTATCAATGGGTTTTCTCTTCTTCTCTTGGTTTTCATTCATTCTTATTGTTGTAATTTCTGTGATTATGAACTAAATTCAACATGCATCTAGATGTGATGAGCCCTAAGATGAATTGGTGAGTTGAGCTTTGTTATTTTGTTGCTTTGTTCATGAATTGATGCTCATCTATAATATATATTGTTATTGTTGAATTGATTTTTACCAATGTTTCAATTTAACAATTGATTTCATACATGAAAATCGAGAGATTCATCATGTGTTCAGAATTGCTCATAGGTGAGAGGATTTGCACGCGAACCTAGAGGTAGGTCGACTTAAATCTTCTAGATTAAGGTCAAACTTAATATGAGAATTCATAAATCACTGTTAATGCAATGTGGGGGTTTCAATTAGGAAGAGATTCCGGTTAAGCAACTTGACGTTAGATGTTAATTGACTCTAGAGAGAGATTAACGTATGTTAGGAATTCCTACTGTCCAATTGTATGAATAAGTGGCTCAGTGACGAGGTCGGTTTCACGTAAATAGTCCTAGGAGGATTCAACATTTGGATGCTACTTTAGGTTTCAGCCTTACCTTAGTCTTTAGGTGTAGGCCGAACGAAGGTAAGGCTGGTAAGTCTCCTAACCCAACCATTGATAATGTGTTACTTGTTGATGACTTAAGGCATGATTTTCTAAGCATCAGTCAATTTTGTGACAAGAATTGCAAGGTTGCATTTGAACCTAATAAATGTAGTGTTTCTGGTTCAAATGGTGACATTTTATTCACTGGTTTTAGACAAAACAATATTTATGTTGTTGATTTGTTTGATTCTAAAGCCTTCAATGAAAAATGCATAGTTGTTGTGAACAATGATTCTTGATTGTGGCATAAGAGATTAGGACATGCTAGTATGCATATGATTTCAAAATTGAGCATGCATGATTTAGTCAAAGGATTTCCCAAGCTCAAATATGAGAAAGATCTAGTTTGTGATGCATGTGTTGTGGGAAAGCATTCAAAGTCTTCATTTCATAGTAGGAATATCATTTCTACATCTAGACCATTAGAATTGTTGCATATGGATTTGTTTGGTCCCATGAGCACCTTGAGCCTAGGTGGTAATGCATATTCTTTTGTCATTGTTGATGATTTTTCTAGATTCACTTGGGTATTATTTATTGCTCATAAGAATGAGGCGTTTCATGCATTTGAGTCATATAGCAAGAAGGTTCAAAATGAAAAAGGATATGCTATTACTTCTATTAGAAGTGATAGAGGAGGTGAGTTTACATGTGAGCCATTTGAGACCTATTGTGAGTAGTATGGTATTAGTGATGAATTTTTCTGCTCTAAGGACCGTTCAATAGAATGGTGTGGTTGAAAGAAAGAATAAGACTCTATAGAAAATGGCTAGGACCATGCTTAGTGAAAACAACATGCCTAAGTACTTTTGGGCCGAGGCGGTTAACACCGTATGCTATATAGTGAATATGGCATATATTCGATCCATACTCAAAATGACTCCTTATGAGTTGTGGAAAGGTAGGAAACCTAACATCTTATATTTTCATGCATTTGGATGCAAGTGTTATGTCCACAACAATGGAAAATAAGCCTTAGGAAAATTTGATTCCAAATTCGATGAAGGCATTTTCCTTGGATATTCATCCATTTTCAAAGCATATAGAGTTTACAAAAAAAGGCTTGAGAAGGTTGAAGAATCCATCCATGTTGCTTTTGAGGAAACTAACAATTTTGTGCCTAGAATTGTTGATGATGGTGATGGAAGCTTAGGTGTTGGTGAAAAGCTCAAAGATCTCAAAATCAATGATCAACAAAAAGAGACTTCCAAACCAAAATAAGATGAATATAAAGATGAGAAAGCAAATGAATTGCCTAAGAAGTGGAGATATGCCAAGTCACACTCAAAAGATCTCATTATTGGAGATGCATCAAAGGGAGTCACCACCAGATCAACTATGCAACAAGCTGCAAATTTTTGCATTGATTTCTCAGGTTGTGCCAAAGAAAATTGATGAAGCTCTAAAAGATGAGTACTGGATTCTATCCATGCAAGTTGAGCTAAATCAATTCAAAAGAAATGAGGTATGGGAATTAGTACCACGACTAGATGGAGTTATGATAATTGGAATAAAATGGGTGTTCAGAAATAAGAAGAATAAGGAAGAAAAAGTAATTACAAATAAGTCAAGGGTAGTAGCTCAAGGGTAACTATAAGAAGAATGCATAGATTTTGAGGAATCTTTTACACCAGTGGCAAGATTAGAAGGTACAAAGATTCTGTGTGCTTATACCTGCATCAAAGACTTCAAGTTGTTCCAGATGGATGTAAAAAGTGATTTCTTGAATGGATACATTAAGGAAGCGGTATATGTGGAACATCCCCCTGGATTTTTAGATCCTCACCATCCAAACCATGTGTACAAGCTCAAAAAGGCCCTATACGGAATAAGGCGAGCTCCTAGAGCTTGGTATGAGAGGTCGATTCAATTCTTGCTAGATAATGGTTTTACTAGAGGTAAAGTTGATAATAATCTCTTTACTTTGCATAAAAATGGTAATTTACTCTTAATGCAAATTTATGTTGATGACATAATTTTTGGTGCTACTAATGAGTCTTTGTGTGATGAGTTTTCAAAGTTAATGCAAAAGGAGTTTGAAATGAGCATGATGGGATAGTTTGGCCACTTTCTCAGATTGCAAATCAAGTAGACAAAGAGTGGCATCTTCATTAACCAAAGCAAATATATCAACGACATGTTGAAAAAGTATGGGATGGAGAATGCTAAAACTGTGTCAACTCCTATGAGTACTACAACCAAACCCACCAAAGATG
>CAODLS013033742.1:0-17744 GCA_948243855.1 Flueggea neowawraea
GACAAGAATCTAAGGCATGACCTACAACACAGCAGACTCCACAAACTTGGCTTGATTGAGCCTTGTTAGTAGTCGAATTATTCAAACCAATAACAATCTTTTCCAATAAATTAGCAATATTATCCAACTTAGCCTCAAGTCAAGAAGAATTACTTACTTCATGAACTCTTCTGGATACTGTTTTGGTATGGGTGCCAAATTGTTGTGAATTAGTAGTCATGGTCGAGATCAACTCTCTTGTTCCTTGAGGCGTCTTGTTCAACAAAGCTCCATTAGCAGCAACGTCAATCATTCTTCTCTCAATTGTCAACAATCCTTCATAGAAATACTGAATTAACTGTTGTTTTGTGATCCCATGCTGAGGACAGACGACATACAACTTTTTAAATCTTTCCCAGTATTCATGTAGTGATTTTGAATCTTTCTGTTTTATGCTACATATCTCTCTTCTCAAACTAGCGGCTCGGGAAGCAAGAAAGAATTTATCTAAAAATAGACGCGCCATCTCGGGCCATGTATTTACTGTACAAGGAAGTAGATAATATAACCACTCTTTAGCTCTGTCCTCTAGTGAAAAAGGGAAAGCACGTAATTTCACTTTCTCTTCAGTCACCCCCTATGGTCTATAACCAAAACAAGCCACATGAAACTCCTTCAAATGTTTATTCGGATCCTCCTTCTCAAGTCTATGAAACTTGGGTAGCAACTGAATTAATCCTGATTTCATCTCAAATCCAACAGTTAATGGTTGGTACTGGATGCATAGTGGTTGTTTGTCTACGGAAGGTGCAACCATTTGCCTCAGGGTTTGCTCAGGTAGAGCTATTGGTGGAATAACAAGTCAACCATTGTTGTCGTCTGCCATTTCTGTTTCAGTTTCAGAATTGATGTTTTCAACAGAATCAGGCAGTGAAAGCGTAGAAGTAGAAGCTCTTGTTCTACGCAATCTAACTTCTTTTCTCAACTATTTGGCAGTCTTCTCTATCTCTAGATCGTACAGAAGACTATCTGCAGACAAAGAAAAATGCATACAAGACAGAGAAGATATCAGTAGTAAAGCAAATAAATAAAATCAAAAAATCATTCCCCGGCAATGACGCCAAATTTGATAGGGTGTCAAACCACCAAAATAAAATTAACCTGCTCGAGAATACTATAAGTAAGGCAGTAAGCAGGGTCGATCCACAGAGAACAATGAGAAATTGTTTATTTGCGATAACAAAAAAATAAAATAAAGTTGATAGAAAGAAGCAGCCGTATTAAAAAGTCGCAAGCAGAAATAAACAGCAAGAACAGAAATAAGCATAAATCAATTATGATGAAAATCCAGCTAAGGCTTTTCTCCGTTCAATCCATTCAGTTGATCACATATACGAAAGATAAATATTAAGCATTCAAGTAGACAAAGTTATAGCCAACGGTGACACACTCAATTGACCAATCCCTTCTTACCTATTCAATAGCCCGGGACGCCCTGCAGACTATTTTCTTAACCACTAGATAACCCCTGGGACGCCCTGACAAGGTTTAATATATGACAACAATTAGAACGAAAGAGACCTCTATCCTAGCCAGTGAATCTGGAAAAGCCGTGATTCATTTAAACCAGATTATTCAGTCACATAACAATGAACAATGCCCAAACCACATAAATTCACATTATTTGTAACATATATTAGGATTAATGTGACGCACTATCAATCCTAAATAACAGAATATTAATTCAATTAATTGACCAACAAGCTCTTATCAATCAATCAATCGAAGTAATAATAAAAGAACTCAAGAACAAAAACTGAATAAGTACTTGAATCATTGAATAAAAGTTAAAACAAGAGTCTCACAACATTGACGGATTGAACTTCGAAATACCTTAACTGAAAAAGTGTTTAGTTACACATACTAGAAGGAAGAAAACCAGAGAAATGAAAAAGATGAAATTTGGCCTCCCCTACCTTTGATATGCGTCAAAAAGAGAATGACAGAAAGAGAGAGTTTAAGTTTATATATGTCTCTTTAATTAGGAAACCCTAAAAATCCTCCAAAAATAACTAATAAAAATACTAATAAAGCTAATAGTTTTGACCCAACAACAAATTTGAGTTATAAACCTTCAAAACACATCTAAAACATGGCCCACAAGTGTGGCACACATCCCTAGGCACGTGTTCAAACTTGGTCAAACTCGCAGTCAACCCTGTCGTGGTCACGCAGAAATGCAGTTTTGCCCGAAATGTGCAGAAACAGCTCGAGATCCCATCCTTTCACCAATATTCCACCTGAAACACCAAAGAAGCATAAAAACATAAAAATACACAAATAATAATGAAAATCAAACATAAAATGCAATGCAAAACATGCAGAAAATGCAACCTATCATAAGTTATTGATGAATACTTATTATTTAATGAATGGGTTTTGTTTTTATGCATTTGAATTCCACATTTGAAGTTTATTTTTAATGGTGAGATTTTTGTTCTTAATTTGAATGATTGCACATGGAATTGATTTATTGACTTGATATACTTGACTGTGATTATGCTTGATCACCATAGTTGTAGTTTAGGTAATCCTAGTTGAAGAATCGAAAGATGAAGGCTAGGTGAGGCCCACAAGCATTAAACTTGTGTAGTTAGGATATAGATATTGCTTGCCCATAAGATGTTAGATGAAATTCTACAATGGCTTAATGAACCTAATTTAACTAATTGAGGCCGAAAGGGCCTTTTTAGTAAATATAGGTATGGCATAAATGACTTTGAGAGAGGCTTTAAACTAGCTCACTGGAGAGAACACTCATTCCTAAAATCCCATTCATTAATGTAGCAAGTAGGATTCTTTAGTTGAAATCTCGAAAGTCCTAATGCTTTATTAATTATTATTTGCTCCTTTTGTCAATTGTTTACTTTATTAATCTTGTCTTTTAATCCAAAAACCCAAAAATCAAATCATGTTATTTATTGCTTTTGTTTTACAGTTTGATCATCATTAGTACTCATTCTCTTGGGTTTCATATCCCTTGGAATACTCATTGGTAAAGCTACATCGATCCTAATATGTTTGTTAGAAGCTGGTCAAGTTTTTGGTGTCGTTGCCGAAAACGGCGTACTAATTGTGATCTTTTCTTTTATTTTTATTTACTTGTTCTTTTTCCTTTACAATTGTAGGTTGTACATTCTATTGAGGCGTTCTAGAAGCTTGGAAAATGAGAAGGTTATCCTTTTGATTCCGGATATTGAAAGATTGTGTGGGGAGAACCGGGCTAATAGAATGAGAGAAAGGATGGCAAAAATTCTAGGCTTCACAATGAACATGTAGATGGGGTTGGAGTTGGTCAATTTCCAAATGAAGAAAATGGGAACCCAATGGCAGTACGCATGAGCTTGAGGGACATCCAAAAACCGGTGATTAGAGCTTCACCCTCTTGTATAAGGTTGAGTCAGGAGGCAAGGAATTATGAGTTGAAGAACATTTATTTCACCATGCTACCATCATTTCATGGATTAGTTTTAGAGAACCCATTGACTTCTTGAGGGAATTCTACACCACCATCCAAACATTTCCCTTGTATGGGTTGAATGAAGATGAGTTGAGGATACATTGCTTTCCCTACATATTGAAGGATAAAGCCAAGATTTGGTTGATCAATCTTCCGGAGGGATCTCTTGGCACTTGGGAAAAGATGTATGAAAAATTCATGATGAAGTATTACTCTCCTCAAAGGACGATTGAATTGAGGAACAAAATTTGTTCTTTGTCTCAAATAGAAGGGGAGCCATTTCATGAAGCATAAGAGACGCTCAAGATGTTTTTGAGCCAATACCCCCACCACCAATTCTCTTTGGCATTACTCATACAATTCTTTTATGATGGACTCACCATGTAATGGCAAACTTTGGTGGATACCGCAGCGAGAGGTTATTTTTGTGACAAGACGACTGAAGAAGTTTATGATATCTATGAGATGTTTGCCACCAACTCTCAACAAAAGGCGGTGAGAGGAAGAAGAGTGGACATTCATGAGGTAACCTCTAATTCTTCCGATCTAGCTTCCCAAGTTGATGAATTGTCTAGGAAGTTGAATGTGTTGATCAATAGAAATACCATAGCTAGAGAACAATGTTCTTTTTGTGGATTGATGGGACATAATGAGATGGCTTATGGGATGGCCCGATGAGTGGGATTTGGATGTGAGGAGGTGAATTATATGAGTGATTTTAGGAAGCCTCAACTTAGGAATGACCCATACTTAAATTCTTATAACCCGTGTTGGCGCAACCACCCCAATTTTTCTTAGAAGGAGCCAAACATCAACATTACAAACCAACCTAGACCTATGGGATTCCCAGAATATCAACCTATACCGCCACCCTTTCAACCAAATATCCAAGCTCAACCCCAACCACCACCCTAACAAGCCAACCAAGAGAGAAAACCATTCTTGGAGGACATATTTATGCAATTTATGTCTAATGTGGAAATTAGGGATGCCAAGGTGGAACAATTTATCCAAAACCAACAAGCCATCATCCAAACTCTTGAGAGACAAATAGGTCAATTAGCCGAGGCAGTTTCAGATAAGGAAAAGGAAAAGTTATCAAGAACTTCCCAAGTTAACCCAAGAGAGAGTGTAATGGTTATTACCTTAATAAATAGAAAAGAGGTGGAGACGCCAAGTGTGGGAGAGATGTCCAGCAAAGATAAGAGAAAAAAGTGTGTGGTGGAAGAGCCCAAGAATGACAGGAGGTTAAGGAGGAAAAAGAGCAAAACCAAGAGTACCCTTCCAACCAAATGAGTGAGGTCAAGCTTTATGTGCTCCCTATTCCATTTCCTCAAAGGTTGAATGATCACACTAAGGAGAACAATTTCATAAAGTATTTGAAAATGTTGAAGAAACTCCAAATGTAAGGCAATTGCTCATATGCCCCATTATGCAAAATTTTTTAAGGAGCTTGTCTCAAACAAAAATAAATTGGAGGAGTATGCCACGGTTACTTTAACCAAAGAGTGTAGTGCGATATTGCAAAAAAATCTACCTCCAAAGCTTAAGGATTCTAGGAGTTTCACAATTCCTTGTTCAATTGGGAATGTGGACATCAACAAGTCCTTGTGTGACTTGGGAGCTGCAGTCAATCTCATGCCATCATCCATATTCAACAAACTTGGGATTGGAGAACTTGTGCCAACAACCGTTTCACTCCAATATCTGACCGCTCCATCAAATCCCTCTTGGAGTAGTGGAGAATGTCTTGGTAAAGGTTGGTAAAAATTTTTTCCCACTGATTTTTATTTGCTTGAAATTGATAATACTATGGAGCTCCCCATTATTCTTGGTAGACCATTTTTAGCAATGTGAAGAGCTCTAATTGATGTGAATATGGGAAAATTGACCTTTAGGGTTGGGAGTGAAACACAAGACTTTAATGTTTTTAGCAATTCGAAAATGCCCACATTGGATGCTTGTGATAATGATGCTAAAATGATATATTCTTGTTGCATGTTGTCCACAAACCCCACACCACTTTCTTTAAGAGATAAGGAGAGTAAGGGAGAGACTAGTACCAAACCAAGATAACGTCCACAAGAGCAAAACTAAAAGAGTACACCGAGTGCAAAGGAGAGTAATAGTAAGGAAATGGGTTCAGGTTTAAATGATAAAATCAAGAAAGATTGTGATGTTTTCGTTGTTAAGGGTGAGTTCTTTGAAGGTCAACAAGTTTTCTATTTTCCACCCAAAAATCATATTCTTTGGAACCCAAAAATTCCAATGTGTGGTCCGTTTTTAATTCCAAAACTTCATGCATGTGGTGCCATTAATATTTTGCTTATGGAGCATAAATCTTTCACTGTCAATGAAAAGAGGTTGAAACCATACAAGAGATGCACCACAAGGATTATTTTTCGTCCCAAATAGCTCCAACACCACCGTCTGAAATGACGTTAAACTACTTTCTGTCCGCAATGACGTTAAATTATGCGTATCCTTTACTTTTTACATTTTATCTTCTATGTTTGCATTGAATAAAACCAAGTAGGAGTGAGTTATATGCCTTCATATTCTTATGCCCTATATCATTGCCTATATACTTGTGTTTACTAACCTCACTTGTCTCATACCTAAAGTGGAGTCATTCATTCAAGCAAAAGCAAGCAAAGCTGAAAATAGAGAGGCTTTCTAAACCCTATCATTTTACTTTATACTTTATTTGTGCCATGGAGTTTGTCTTCATGTTTGTTGTGGTTGTTTAGGTTGATCCGGATTTATATTTTTGAACATTGATGACAATGTTCATACTAAGTGTGGGAGGGGCTTTTGATTGCTTCTTTGGGTTAATTGTGTGTATATGCTTTGTTTTGCTCTTCTTTGTCAAAAATGCTTGAAATTTTTGCTTGAATTAGGATTTTCAAAAATTTTAGAATGCATCAAACTAGACAAGAATGAGTTTGAATTGGATTGGTTGGAGGAATTTTGTAGTGATTTAGTATGCTTTTAAAATGATTAATTGAGGAATGCTTGCTATTTGAAGTATATTTATTTAATTTGGCATGTTTAGGTTGCAAAATTGAGAGTTTCTTTATTAACAACTTTAGTCTATATTTGGAAGCATAAAAGAGATTGTCAAGCTTGTTGCTAAGTTATTTTTAAGCAAATATGCTTAAATGATTGAGTTTTGTTTGAAAATTTTTGGAGTAGACTTGGTTTTTATTGGAGGAGTTGTGCTTTTGAATGAGTTGTGCTTATTGTGCTTGAAATGGTGAAAAATTCCCTCTTTGAGGTTGAACCTAAACGAGGACAACCGAATGGGGCCCTAACCTTAAGGTGGAAAAGGTGAGTACACCCGAGAAATCATAAATAAGTGTTTTTACACAAGGAACCTTAATTCATTGATTGTGTTTGTAACACCCAAAAATAAGAGAAAAGTAAGCAAAATGATAGTGCAAAAAGTGAATTATGAATGAAAGCACTTGTTTGTGAAAAATGGATGAATGAAGTCAAGTTTGCTCCAAAAACAAAAGAAAATGGTGTTTTGAACTTAGCAATGGGGGAGATAAGCCTTATATATGCCAGTAGACTAGGGGATTTGATAGATGAACTCTTGGAATTGCCACTTAGAGATTTCATGATTTGTTTTGTAATTAATGAATAGCATTGTCTTCCTCTCTTGATCATTTTACTTGCCTACTTACATGATACAATGTTTCTTTTGCCTCTTTGATTTGAATTTTATTCTTACCCCGAGCTTTGAAATGGTTTGCTTGAGGACAAGCAAACAAGTAAGTGTAGGATAGTTTAATATATACTAAATTTACATATTAATTCAAGCAAGAATTTATCCATTTTTATCCTTTAAATTGTGACCTTATGGCGAAATTATTATATTGTTTATGATAATTGTAGGATGTTGAATTTGGGGAGAAATGAGTAAAAAAATATGCAAAGAGATGCAAAATGGAAATGCTCCAAACAACCTCATGAAAAGATGAAGAAAATGAAGATTTCATGTTCCAGGGAGGTTGCACGGTCGTGCAAGCCAACATGCACGGTCGTGACACTTGCGAAGATGGAGATTTTTGACCCAGGGGAGTGGCACGGCCGTGCAACACGGTCATGCAACCCCAATGGCACACCCGTGCAACGCGACAGTGAAGAAAGAGAAAGTGACGGAATGCACCAAAGTTTATGGGGACCAAAGGCATGCTTTAAGGGTATTTTTTGGACACTTTTGCTAGGTTTTGTAGGGGAACAAGGGGACTATAAATATCCCTCTTACACACCATTTTGGGAATCCTTGGACATTTGCACACTAAAGAAGAGATTCATTCTCTATCAATTTTCAAGGAGGATTCAAGACTTTGAAGAGGAGAGAGAGAAGAGGATTGAAGAGGCTTCCATCATCCATTGAGACAAACTTTCTTCTTCCCTTTTTATTTCCTTTTTCTTTGTTTAGAATCATGTTAAGGTTTATCTTTATTGTCTATTGCCTAGCTTTGTAAATTTGCTAGCTTAGATTTTGAGTTATGGTGTAGAGATGTGAACCTTGGATTTATGTTGCTTTAATGGATGATTATTGCTATTGGTTTTATGTTTTTAATGTTATATATATTATTTTGATGCTTTAATTGTTAAATCTATGATTGGTGATGATTCTACGACTTGTTATTGATTGAATGATGTTGAGATTCGAGACCTTATTGTTGTTTTTGACAAGCTTAAGTGATGCATTGAAAAATGAAGCTTAGGTGACATCTACAAATATAGAACTTGTATGGTTTAGGATAGAGATATACCTATGCTATAAGGTGTTCGATGAAATTCCTTTATGATCCTAATGGGCCTAATTTGGCTAGGTGATGCCGAAATGACCCACCTAGGAAGTGTAGGCACTACTTAAGTGATCTTGATAGAGGCCTTAGGTGATTTATGTGGAGAGAACACTCACACCCAATGCGTTAAAACCCAATTTCATTCATTATTGCAACTAAATTATTGGTTTTATCTCGAAAGCCCTAACATTTTTTAATTATTGAGTACTTGCATTTTGTTTATTTTCTTTCTTTAATTCCAAAACCCCAAAAACGAAAACAAAAACAAATTGATGCTTTTATTTTCTTTTCCCTTTTTAATTAACCGCAATTAGACATGTTCCCTGTAGATTCGACACCTTAGGATACTCCTAAGGTCTGTATTACTACAATCGACTATTGTGCACTTGCAATAGACATCGATCAATTAAATTAATTCATACAAGATTCACTCTTTAAATTGCAAGCGATCGAGTAATTTTCAAAAAGTTGGTGAAATTTTAAGAAATATAACAACACAAATAATCAATTTGTTATATTAATGAAAATTAACAGATTAAATATTTGTAATGGAACAATTAATTTATCAAATATGCAATTAATTGGTTTGCAACGAATTTGTCACTAAATTTGCAACAAAATGACATTTGGTCTCAAAAAATTTGTGGCGAAAAGATTTTTTGTTGCATTTTTTGCGATGAAATTGGTCACAAAATGGTCAACCCATCTTTTTTCGACCAATTCATTGCAAAATTGCGAAAAAAAAGTTCATCGCAAAGATTTTGTCGCTAAAACATCTTTTGTTTGTAGTATTTTACTACGGAGGGAACGAGGAAAGAGGAAAACCTGTCAAATACATATGACACAATTAATACCAGGTTAAAATAGTGTCTAGACACCTATACACATCAAATCATGAATAGTAAAAATCACTATGCTTACATTTCATGAAAATCAACATCTATGCAAACATTTTATAATGACATCGTCCCATGAAGAATTTCCATATCTGAAAAATCATACGGTTCCATGTTCTCTAGGTTTCCCACATCCAAAATTGCCAAAACGATGTCCAAAATGTACTTTGTGTTGGATATTTGGACTTACAATACTTGGTCATGGTTCCTGAACTGCCGGTTCCGGTTCCAGTTCGTTAAAAGGAGTGAACCAGAACCAAACCCCCCAAGGGCGCTTCGGTTCCGGCTCCGGTTTCCAGCTGTTCGGTTAACGATTCCGGTTCAGACATGTTCGAACAGGATTTTTTCATTTTTTTTTAATTTTGTTGTACTCAATTTTTGCACTGGTTCGGTTCGGTTCATTTTGGTTTCGATTTGTAATTGTTAAACAAAATTGTGAATATAGATATTCTCTATCATATTTTAAATAAAAATACTAATAAAAATTAAAGAAATATAATTATATAAGTAATATGTAATACAAGTAATTAATTTGTACAAATGTGAAAAATAAAAAATAAAAATAGGCTTTTACTTAATTTCATCAACAAGTAATTAAAACGAATATGGAATACAAGTAATTAATTTTTACAAATGTGGAAAATAAAAAAAATGAGCTTAGACTTAATTATATTAAGTTGTCTACGTATCCTATCGGGTTTAGAGGAATCAAATGCCATGTAGTTCCCTTATTTACCTTGATACAATTACACCCCACTTACCTAATTATTTTCATTGGAGTCGGAAGTCACCGTTGTTGAACCATCATTAATCCATTCGTCGGATGATGATGAATGTAAAAGTTCTTGACTTCGCATGTTCCCTCTTTCCCAATCATCGAGGAAAACTTGATCTTCCAATGATTCGGGGGTCAATCTTGATCTTCTTTTCGTCCAAAATGTTGCATCGACTTCTAAATGTTTGTTTAATGGCTACAGTTGAGGCTAGAACTGCAAGAAGTTGTTTTGCAACAATTGCTAGAGTTGGAAATGTCGTCTAATGCCTTTTTCACCACTCCAAAATTTGAAAATCTGCATCATAACCAAACTCAAAAGTTAGAAGAATAAGCAAACCCGGTAATTTGAGTTTGATCGCGCGCCAATCCAACCTTGAGCAGGTGTTTTTTATGCAAATGTTTGGTGAAAGTACCATATCCACCTCCATACTTGAATTTGTAAACAAGTTTACAATAATTACAAGAAACGTCAAAATTATCATCTCCTTTTGGCGTCTTCATGAAATGAACCTTGAAAATGTCAGAATTTGATATTTTGGCATATCCCTCTTGTGTGGGAGGCGGTTGACTTTCACTCTCTTGAGTTTGCAAATATGCATTCATCTCAACATTTTCAAAAGTTCTATCTTCAGGTGTCATTTTTTTACTAAATACGAAAAACAATCAACAAAAATTTAATTTTAAAACATGTATGACAATGCAAAAATATAACAATATTAATAAAAATAATATAAAAAATAATATAATGCAAAATTAGTATAATAAAAATGTAGTAACAATAATAATTTTTTGTATTTCTAATAATAAATATAGTAAAAGAGTGAGTGAATTTTGAAAATAAATTGAATGAGGGAATTTTGAGATAATAGAATGTTGAGAGAAGAATGTAGAGAATTGATGTGAGAAAATTTAGAGGGAGAATAACAATATTTATAGTGAGAAAAAATAAGAAAATAAAAAAGGGGTCCAACGGTCATCATGTGACCGTTGCCAATGGTCCAAATTTGGACCATTGGCAACTGCCATGACTTATGAGGGCAAGTGGGCCATTTGGGCCGTGTGGTATGAGAATCGCCGATTGAACCGACGGTTTGATTCCATTTTGGCCACCTCTATTACAACATGTGTATATGCATTAGGACATCATGTAGATGTGCATGTATTGCAATCACGGGTCGTATATTTATCACTATATAAAGTTTCAGGGAGTAAATGAAGTCATCTATTTTTTTTTGTCCAAAGCCACCCAGTTTCCTAGAGTTCGGGCGCATTTAAGCCCTACCATCTAGACTAATCCGTGCTCGGAGTGGGAGGCACAACTCCTGGCCAAGAAGGCGACTCCCTTAGGATTTGAACTGAGGAGCATACCCAGTGGAGCCTTAAGGGGGCAGAGCTTGCTAACACGACAAACACCTCTTGGTTAAGTCATCTATTTAAGTTAATGTGGCCATGTTATTTTATACTAAGTGTGGATTGTTTTAATAAATGTGTAGAAATCCAGTATAATGCTAATTTATGATGGGCAAATTAGCAATTATACCAACTATATATAAAGGGGTTGTGGTTCCTAGTTGGGCGTACTACGAACACACGTTCTTTCTCTTCTCAGAAGAACTGCCACCATTTTTCTGAGAGGCTTGAGGGGTACGAATAAACTAGAAGGCCATTACCCAGATCTCAACGTGTGTATTCAGGTATGCTTTCACTATATCATCTCTTTTCTACATACAATCTCTGGGTAAGAATTCAATCCTATTTATGGATTTATGGTTATGTGTTGTTCTAAATTGGCAATCGAAGAGGGGGTGAAATTCTTTAAAAAAAACTTTTTTAAGAATTGTAACAAGAAAATAACTAATTCTCTTCACACATAAAGTATAAGACTCAGGAACAAAATAAATTGTAGTAAATGTAAGGAGTTAAGGGAAGATATATTCAAGCCATTGATTTTATAGTGGTTCAGTCCTCCTCGACCTACATCAACTCCTCAAGCTTCGCTTCAAAGTTCTGAATTCATTATCTCCTCATTTCCAGGTGGAAGGAAACCTTTGTACAACTCTTTTATTTTCAAAGATCACAAGGAAATCTTTACACACTCTAGTTTTTGTAGGAAACAAACTAAGAAACCTTAACTCTCTTGTTTTTCCTGGGAACAAACAAGGAAACCTCACAACTCTCTTGTTTTAACAAAGGAACAAATAAGAAAACTTAAGATTACCCTCAAGCAAAGAATTTGGTTGTTACAAATGTACCCAATTAGTAGTAGAAACCACACACCAACCCAAACAAGATTGTAAGAAAGAGTAGCACAAGTAGGTGTAAATCACAATGTATGACAGCAAGATAGATTTCAAGATAGCAAAGTTTTTCCAAGATTTCTCTCTCTTCTTCTGATCTTTTGGATGTCTATTTATAGCCTCATTGCAGCTTGTGACCATTTGATTTGATTTTGGAGCTGTTGTGAAACAAATAAAAATTCTGCAAATGTCTGATGTCATCAAAAATTTCATACGTATTAAAGCATTTGCCTATACACATTTTTGTATTCTCCACCTTGCGTGCGTAAAATACTTTGTGTGCGTAACTCATTTGATCTTCAATTAATAGCATGCATATCCTCGAGAGTTACGTGCATTAGGTGTCTTTGTCCCAGTGCATCTTCATTCAAGTAGCAACACCTCACAAATGCCTCACTTTCTTTGTATGCGTAAAGAGGATTTATGTGCGCAATACTTTGTCAACCTGTTTGAATTTTCTGAAACAAACATAATGATGACAATTTGAAAATCGTACCTTATCCGTCAAAAGATTTGGTGGCTGACTTTGCTTTTGTGTTGACAAAAAGTTTCGTGCCTAACTCGTTTGTCTTGTAAGTCCTCAAGCCATTTTTCACTTGCGTGCTTAATTCATACTTCCCACACTCAATTGAATTGAAGTTCTTTTTTCTGAGTGTAAAATAGTTGTGTGCGTAACACAACGGTTACATGCTTTAGGTGTTTCTTCCTCCAAGTGTTTAACAGTCTAGTAGCATCATCAAAATTATTCCACCAATCATTTTGTGTGCGTATCTAACTTTATGTGCACAAACAACAAATTGCATGAGTAAATAACCTTTACGTGTGCAAGTCTCCATTTGATTGAAAATTCATTTGCTTCTGTTCATTTTCTGATCTTGTCGCAGAACCATGTTAAGTGCGTAATCCTTTACCTTTGTGTGCGTAAATGACAATTAGAGTGCGTAAACTCTGTAACGTGCACAAGTTTTCAACATAATGCCATTCCATCCATTTTTGTCTCCGATACATGGGCATGTAAAGTGTGTAAATTTAAGCCTTACGTGCTTGACCTCATTTTTTTATTGGCGTAAGTTCCTTTTATGTGCAGAATTGACGTTTGCACTTAACCTCTTTCATTTTTATCAAGCATCAAAACTTGAGAGTGAACTTTTAGGTTCAACATTATGGAATTCTAGAAATTCCAACAAGTGGTATCAAAATGGCATACTTCAGAATAGTTTGGAATTCAACAGTATAGTTTTCTTTGGTGCGAAATATTTTTCCATGACCATTGAATCTGGGTTGATTAAATTTGGTATATTTTTCCATGATCATTGATGGTCAAAAGGCGTCGCTGGTCCAAAGAAACAAAAATAAAGAGGCACGACTTCTTCTCTCCTTTAGCAACATGTCGTCGTTCGTGCAGTGGTGTCTGGAGGCATTAAGTGGAAGAGAATTTTCCGTTTGGGCTTCAAAACCAGATAACCTTTCGAATTTGAATGGTGGCGATGTGAGAGGAAGTAAGACCAGTAGACAACGATGGTGGAGATCCTAGGGAAGACTTGTTGTGAGCATTTGGCCGTTAGCCATGGCAATGAGGCTGGCGACAATGCACTAAAGCAGCAGCTAGGTTTTCAATCCTACATGCCAATGTTATGATGAAGTCCTTACAACCCAGATTTGGTATTGGAAAAAATTATGCAGTCAATCCTCATGTTTTGTTAAATTATAGGATCAGTCCTACAACTTTGTAAAATTACGATAGCAGCCCCAAAATTAATTGGACAACAGTCCTGTCACTGGAAAATAATATGGTTTAGATCTAATGTGTTATGAAATTAGTTATTAAGCCATGATTTTAAAAAAAATTTCATTTTAGTCCCTATGGAAATATTGCTTTATATTTCATTTGTTATGCAATTTATTGGTGAGTTCCTAATTTATTATTTGGAAAATAAATTGTATAACTCCTTTTTTTCGCATGGATCCCTTTCACAGTTCGGATTAATGTTCATTAAAATAGTTGCGTAATTTATGCTTCCAGCTTGGGTTGTTGTGTAGTAAGTTATTTTAACAAGCATATTTATCGTTTTATTTTTGGCCCTGAATAAAAATTTGATTTTGTCTAGAATGTTAATTTACTTATTTTCTGGATGTTAATTTGTTTTTGATTCAGTTAATAATTTCGGTGTGCTATGTCATCTGGATCATTTATTGCGGTGGATTTTTTTTTTAGGAGATTTATTGCGGTGGATATTGACACACAAATACGAATTCCTAAAGTTATTTTTTGTGATTAATTTGGATTCATCATGACATAACGTTGCTCGTTTTGAGCGTGTCTGGTAGTCCAAGTCGATTAATTGAAGCAACATATTACCAAAGTAACCTCTCCTGTTGGCAAACTTTTGCTGTTGGATCACTAAGATGTTGCTGTATGTGTGTTTTACGCAAATAATACTCGACCCAAATTATCTAGCAGAAATTCACATTCACCTGTGGTGATAAGCATGTGATAGTTGTTAGGTCTCCGCTGTGAGTGGTATGTCTTTCCAAAGAAAGGCTTAGCACTTGAGTGGACTTCATTATCAATATTTGGACACTACACCTGTTAGGAAAATAGCAATAGAATGATGCGGAATAATAACAAGAGAACAATCACACAATGCAGGAATTTATGTGGTTCGATCAATCGACCTACGTCTATGAGCAGAGAGAGGGAGCAATTCTATTATTCACAATGAAAGTCTGCCAAAAGGTTACTAGAGTTTCCTAAGCTACATATTTATATGTTTACAATAAATACAAACCAAAATAGATCATTCCAAACCCTAACATACGTCCTTGACCCATCAGGAGAGAAGACACGGTCGAAGGTGATTAATACATGGTCGTATCCATCATTAAACGGACTAGAAAACGCGTCCGTATGTTGAAGGCCACAAGACATGCCGTGTAACTCTCGTCACGTTTGACACTTAGTCAATTCTACATCCTTCAATCACCAATCTGTCTCACTCCTTTCTTGCTTCAACAAAACATCAAATGGCTCCATAAAACTCTTCAAGAAAATCAATTCAAAATCAACAATTCTCCACCTTGAATTGACATTTCTTCATTCCTTCAATCTCAGAATAAAAAACCACTCCTCGGCCAATGCCCCGAAAGGCCTCATGCTCAAGCTCTGCGAACATTCATCAAGTCCAAGCCATGCTTGAACTTTTCTATTGCACCTACTTAGTCATTTCATCATTCACATCTAACAACAAGCCATCATGCATGCTTTCCACATTACCAAGGGACTACAATTCACCATCAATGGCATTCGACCATTTTTCTGCACCCTTACTCAGCAATACATCTTTATACAATCTTGGCATATCAACCGTAATGTTTCTTGCTTCAGCCAATGCACAAGCATCATGACTAGCATCACCAACATTAACACAATCAACATACCTCGGTTTACTTGTTCCTATACTCTGTGAATCACCACAATCAACCTTGGACTATTTCAGAGTTTCGATCTCTAACTCCACCTTCTGGTTTACACCCAGATCAATAATTTTTGCAAGATTCTCAAGCTCCACCTTCTGACTTAACACAACAGACTCATCAAAACATACATTTCTGCTTGTTATAAGCAAGGACCTGTTCTCAGCACACCATAGCATATAACTGTCCCTAGACGCATATCTTAGAAATATGCCTTTCACAATCCTAAGCTCCAGTTTGCTATCATCAACACAAGCTCTCACAGGACAACCAAATATTTTCAAGCCATAATAATCACAAGGTTTACCAGACCATACCTCTTATGGAATCTATTAGTGTAAGCCCTAGCCCCAAATACATTGTATCCAGATTATATTTTATATATAAATATTATGAGGCATTGTTTTATCTCATTATTATTCTTGTGCATGTTTAATGTGATAAAACATTCATAAATAGTGATTCTACTCAAGTTATCAAATATATATGTGATTTGGATAGTAAAACCTTGAAGCATAAAAGAATACTATTCTAAATATCCCTAGTCAATTATTGTCGTGGGAGTGACAATAAACCAAGACTGGTATGTACTCTGTGAGATGATCATGTTTTATTGGTCATAGGATATGAGATATGAATCAAAGAACATAAGAACATGTTAGAGAACAGTGTTTTAGATCGATCCACTTATGAGAATACTACATGGTTGAAAAGTCATAAGTATTTCTCATACAATGCTTATACTAGAATCCCTCGACCTGAAATCACTATAGATTCTTGGGTGATTTCTCGTACGCCTAACGTTATTTGTAATGAGTAACAAGTATGGGTATGATTGGGTGTGCCATAAGTCATCCTAAGGAACACAAGTGAAGTGAAGGGATTGCCACTCTAGAAAAAAGAGAAGATATCACCGACCACTTGATTAGTGAAACTGAGTAGTGTGTGGCCAAACTGAGTAGAAACCACCTCAAGGATGTGTACATGACACAACCCGAGGTTGTTGTCGATCCTAAGATTCTTAGTAAGGTATGCAAGCTTCAAAGATCCATTTATGGATTGAAGCAAGCGTCCCAAAGTTGGAATCTTTGTTTTGATGAAATAGTCAAAGAGTTTGGATTCATCAAGAATGAAGATGAGCCTTGTGTAAACAAGAAGGTTAGTGGGATTGCGGTAGTGTTCTTAATACTGTATGATAACAACATCTTAATCATTTGAAACGATGCTCCAACCTTGAAGAGTTTCAAAACATGATTAAGAAAGTGTTTTGCAAAGAAAGACTTAAGTGAAGCCTCACGTATCCTAGGGATACAAATATATAGAGATAGATCTAAGAGGCTAATTGGAATAAGTCAAAATGTGTACGTTGATAAAATTCTAAAAAGGGTTTAGCGCGTTGACTTCTAAGAAAGGAATGGCCAATTCTACTATAAAGTTTTAGTACATAACCGCATTTGGACACAACAAAGGAAGTTGTTTGGCTGAAGAAATTCCTTACTGGTTTGGATGTCCTCCCAAGCATCGCAAACCCAGTAGACATGTGTTGTGATAACATAAAGAACTAAACATATACCTAGATGTTTCCACCTTATTCGAAAGATAGTCGAAAGAAGAGATGTTAAGATATGCAGAGTTGATACTAATGACAATGTAGCGGATCCTTTGAAAAATGCTCTTCCTAAACCAAAACATGAAAGACACATTAGGTGTTTAGGTGTTAGGTTCATTTCTAATTGGGACTAGTGCAAGTTGGAGATTGTTAGTTTTGTGCCCTAGTCCAATCATTGATATACATTGTCATTACATTTATTATTTAATAAAGAGGCATTTCATTTCATGTCTATGAAATATTATATTGTTTATGACAATAACACTTCCATGAATAGTTTATTCTTCCTTATGTCATCGAGTGTGACTCAATAGTAAAACCATAAGGTAAAATGAATATTATTCTAAAAGTCCCTAATCGATTGTTAT
>CAODLS013034307.1:0-13814 GCA_948243855.1 Flueggea neowawraea
AAGTCTCTCAACTTAGGGTGCAAATGTTGAAGGTTTAGAATAAAAATGAAGATGGTTAAGCGGGTTTTAAACAAAGACAAGGTCAAGGCTCAAAGTGGGTAAACTAGAGACAATTATAAAAGGGTTGATATTGAAGAAAAAAAAAGATGAAACAAAGGGTTAACAAACAATGCCTTTTGTCATTTCAGTGTCTTAAATGAAATGGTGTGGTCTTAGAAATGCACTCCATAATAAATTTTAACAGGGTTTTACTATGAACTATTAATCACACACAACAAGATAATATAAAGTGTTAGAGTATCAAAATTCTCACAATAGATATGTGTGAATCTAAACAATCCTCTTTGGCTCTACTGCTAAGGGTTGTTTAGTCCTGAAGTTAAGATGCGTAGAAATCCTAAGTCTCACACAATGGGTATATTAGGACCTTTGGAATCTAAGACACTTAAAGTTTTAAAATGTCGATACTCAAAGACAAGCTTGCATAAAAGTCAACAGAAACATGTAGGAGATTCATGTTAAAACAACACTCAACATGCAAAATAAAAATAAAACGTGAATGCATGGACAGTTATACTACACCTATGGCATGGGCATGCCGATATGCATTATAGTACTGAAAATACATACAGAAGAGACAAAATATGTCATGCAACACATGCAACTATGTGACAAACAAGCAAAATAAGTCACAAAAAGTGGAAAAAAATTCACAAAAAATGCACAAAAAATTAAAATAACAAACAAACAAAAATTCAAACAAAAAAACACAAACCACCCCTCCCCACACTTAAAATCTATATTGCCCTTAACATAGCACTAAAGACAACATAAAAATTAAATTGAGAAAGTGTAAAAGAAAGCTTCTCTGGTGGGTTGGTGATGGTGGCAACTAATCATCAGTTCGCAAATTGCGTGCACTGAATTGATCCATGAACTGATCAATTCTCTTCACAGAAGTGGCAAAAGACTACATAAAATTGTCCATACGTGTTTGGCGTGCTTTAGTCCGATCAAGAAGCTATGCAACTGCATGGTCTGGTGCTGGCAGGACGACATCATCACGAGCTCCAACGAGTGGTAGGAATGAGTACTGATCAACTCCAGCGGGTCTAATAATTTGCATCCTGTAAAAGGCATGAAAATCCAACAACTCGACCAAACCCTTCTCGGTCAGGAGTGGGTTAGCCTCAGGTAAGTCAGAGAGATGTCGAGCAAGATGAGTAATGACTGGTCCTAAAATCAAATGTTTCTTTTTAGTTGTCAATTGACCCACAATAAATTGAAGTTGATTTAAGAGAAAATAACATGTGTTAACTCGAACTCAGTTCTTGGCGTACCATATAAAAACAGTTTTGTTCAGGAAAGGATATTGCTATTATTGAGAAAATACACTTGTATAACTAGGAACAATGAACAAGCTTGAATCAAGGTTGGAATCGAGTTGTGAATCGTTTCTTCTGTACCCTTGACTCTTCTTGAAGTGTATTTATACTTCCTAAAATATTTCTAGCCATTATGTCTCTTTTAGGCAGCCGTTGGAGTGTGAAATCTATTTGATTTTCTTTCCTTTTTAATCCTTACTTGAGTAACACACTTGTTTACTCAAGTAACTCCAGTATTGTCCTTTAGTGTTGCAAATCTGCGCTGACTTACTCGAGGAAGAATCTGGTCTACTCGAGTAATCATAGATTTTGACCATTGTGCATTGATTTCCTTCCAAATCAGACTTGATTGCTTTAAAATTTTCAGCTCATAAAACCCGCTTACTTGAGTAAGAAATATTCTACTTGAGTAACTTCAACCTTTACACACTTTGTGAATTTTTGAAAACACGCTTGCTCTAGTAACCTTTGAATCTGGTTGAGTAACAAATGAATCAATGTCATCCCTGGAGTAGCCACTTACTTGAGTAACTTGATGCTCTACACGAGTAACTCCTTATTTGATCTTCGCATGCTTGAGTAACTTCTTGGTCTACTCGAGTAACTTCTTCTTCTATTGCCTTTTTTGTGCATTTACTTACTCGAGTAACTTGAGAGTTGGTCGAGTAATTGCTAAGTCACATTGTCTTCTGGTCATTATACTTACTCGAGTAACTTTGGAGTTGGTCAAGTAAGTCGTGCTTTTCTTCAGTAAAATCATATTTTGGAAATGTTTTTGGGCATTGCTTTTGATTAACACACTTACCAACATTTGGTCATCATCAAAACATAAGTGAATCTAAATGTGAATCACCTTTGGCTCATCACAATTGTGGTAGAATTTTCTGGGAGGCTTAGGAATGTGATCTATAAAAAGGGGTTCGAACCTCAGAGCTCTTTTGATTGTGAAAGTTCCCTCCTGATTTGAACATTTACAACATTGAAATAAGCACCGAAATAGGTGCAAGGAAGGCACCACTTATTTTAGACAACATAGCACGTGAAAGCCATCAAAAGTTATTTTCCCTAAGAAAGAGCATGGCAAAATTAGGCAATGGGAATTGAAGGCTTCGTTGCATAGAATACTTATAAATTGCAAAAGAAATATTAGGGATAAAAGCGAGACAACTGGCATTGTGAAGATCAGGGGTCTCAACAAGCTAATCCGTTAGGAAGGAGAATTCATTTTTTAATCTATCTATGGCGGAATGGTGAATCAAAGAGTTAGGATTATCCCGAACAACAACATCAGTGTCCACGAGATCTGACTCAGAAACTTGAGAGCTTTGGGACATACTATTGGAAGAGGTGCAACGTGGGATATTGGGAACCAACAGAGAAAATATATTGTTTCAAAAATTTTAAGAAAATTCATAAGGATCTAGGCAGTTTCTACCTATTTTTGGAGTAAACCAAAACGACTTCAAAATTTTGAGCATAGATAATTACGGGAAAAGTAAAGAGACAAGGTATGTAAAATACCTAGAAAATATTGTAGATGAGTGAAAAAGCAAACACCACATTAGAAAGGGGGTTGAATAGTGTGGTGAATGAGGCTTTAAATTCTTTTTTGAGTTAAGGCACAAGGAGAAACAAAACAGCACAAAAGAGACATGAATTTTAGAGTGGTTCGACCAATGTCTTGCCTACATCCACTACCTAAGTATCACCACTTAGAATTTCCACCAACTCTAACCTTTGGTTACAACTTTCACTTTCAAGCTAAGTGAGAACTCTTACATTCTTGATTTTAGTTCAAGAATAAACCAAACCTAAGATCTACCTTTGATCCCAACCTCATAAACTCTTTGTATGATACAAAGATGCACTCACCAAAAAGATTTAGATCAATGGATACAAGTAAAAAAATTAATAAATAAGCACAATAACACTTGTATCACCAAAGACAATTTTGCTGCTAGAAAATAAGGTTCCAATGAGTGCGGAAGTGTTATAAGCACCATCCTTTGTCGTTATAAAGTGTATTTATAATTCCTAAAAGATTTCTAGCCGTTGTTAGTTAATAGATAGTCATTGGAGTGTGAAATCAATATGATTTTGTTTCCCTTTTCAGTCTTTACTCGAGTAACTTTGGGGCCTTACTCGAGTAACTTGTTGCTTCAGTTGAATATGCCCAAACCCAGCCTTGAATTACTAGAGTAACATATTTCCTTACTCGAGTAATCACCAAATATGACCATTGGAATATGATCTCCTTAAAATCTTTCCCTTCGTGGCTTGACTTCCTCAGATCACGCTCCATATTAGATCCTGCTCACTCGAGTAACATATTTCTTACTCAAGTAACTTCATCCTTAGAACACTTAACATCAATTCTGAATGAATCTCATGATGTTGGGTCCTTGAACATATAGTTTCCCAATCTTTGAGCAATTTAGAATCTTCCCTTACGCGCGAGTAGCTTCTAATCATACTTGAGTAAACTCTGAATCAGTGTGCCTCATAGAACTACCACTTACTCGAGTGAATATGAGGCTTACTCAAGTAACTTGTTGTTTGGTCTTTGCATACTCGAGTAACTCCTTAATATACTTGAGTGACTTCATCAATCAGTGGCTTCTTAGATTGAGTGACTTCATCAACCAGTGGCTTATTGGATCTTTCATCTACTCGAGTAACTCTTGCATGCAGTAACCTTCTGGACTTCTCTTTTGGTTGAGTAACTTATTGAGTAGTGCATTCTTTGGACATCACACTTACTTGAGTAACTTATACATTTGGTCGAGTAACTCTTGTTTGTGATCATGCCTTTCGAACTGGATTTACTCAAGTGAGTCTATATCTTACTCGAGTAACACCTGTTTTAGTTCAACAACTTCATCCTTTGCCATTCTCATTTGACCTTGTACTTGGCTAACCTTCTTACCAAAACATAAGAGGATTTAAATGTGAACCACATTTTTTGATTATGACAAAACATGGAAGATTTTAATCATCCCCTTAAGTTTATGTATCTCTTGAAAATATAAATTTTGAAAACAATTTAATCAAGGTATATAACCTAGTCACAAAGGTTAGTCCAAACACAAAATTTCAAATACTACAATCACCCAAATTTCTCTCCCTTTTTGTCATAATCAAAAAGGTATAAGAAAAGAGACATGAACATCCAAAATCATTGAAGAACATAATCATTCGAGGTTGCATAGATATCCAATAAACATTTAAGGGACATAAACATCCAAAAGCATAAAACATCCAAGTCACAAATACAAAGCATAATATCCAATTATTACATATCCCAAAATGCATGTAGGAATGCTAATGATAAGTCAATCCAAAGAGAGTTAGAGTCATCAAAATGAGGATGTCATGACGCATGAGTGGAAGTGTTAGATGGTGAAGAGCAACTAATCTTCTCACAAATATTGTGAACGAGATCTAAAATCATCCCCAATTCCTTCTCTATGGTCCTCACTTTTGAACCCAAAGAAGAAACTTGATCTTTCAATTCTTGGATTTCCCTTGCACTTACCCGAATAGTTTTTGATTCCTTAGCATCATAAGCACGAGTTTGCTATCCACTCTTTGAACTTGAAATCATCTTATCAATGGGTGGAGGTATCCTAGTGTTTAGATCAACCAAGAGATCAACATATCTCCATACATGGTCCATATATCCAACCTCTAGTCCTTGTGTTTATCATCCTTATATTAGCAAGATTTACATTTGTTAACTTCCAATTATGAGGAACCGGAATGGACTCATACCAGAAGAGATCAATGTTATGCATTTGAAGAATCTTTGTGATCAACACACCATAAGGCATTCCTTCCTTTTTTTTGGTGCTTGAGGTAACTTGCCTTATGAAGGAGCTTCCACTTGTGTTTCATCCACTTTATGATCAAGGAAGCAAAATTGATCTTAATGTGTTTCACCAAGTACCACAATATCTCTACATTGGTTTTTTTTTCATATAGTTTTGGGTGTCCTTCTTAGGAGTGATACTTCTATTGATAGCATAATACATATTCCTCAAATCTCCCGGTAAATCAGTAGCTTCAATAACATATTCTCCAACTTCAACAACAAATATAGACTGAAGTAACTCCATTCCTTCTTTGAAGAATACTTTTCTGGTTTCTCAGCATCATCCTCTGTGGCTTCACTATCATTGTCCTCATTACCGGGTTCAATATCTTTTCCTTTCCCGGTTGGTCTAATACCTCCTTCCAGGATAGAAAACCATTCACATAACCTTATTTTTGACACATAAACTATTTTTCCACAAACTTTGGACCTCAAAACAATTCCATCATCTATTGACTTCTTCACAACCGCTATGTTTGCATAAAATTCTCTAATGAAGTCTTCATAAATCACATCCTTATACTTCAAGAATTCACTAAGGCCTACTTTTCTAAATATATACTCCAAGTTATATCCCACAATCTTTGAGCTAGTATAATCTAAAATCATAGAAGGCATTAAGTTTTCTTTCTATGGTACCTTATTGTAGACTTCTTGTGCCTTCAAGGATATGAATCAAGGATTAAGTAACACGGAATCATCCCTTGAAACCGTAGAAGATGCAAGTTATGAAGAGGAGGCGACCTTCTTCTTCTTGGCCACAGATTTGGTCTTAGGAGGATGAGGAAGGGGTAAAGAATCACTGTCATATATTTTCATCAAAATGCCTCTTTGCAGTTTGCTTAACCTTTCATTTTGGTTGTTAAGACACTTTGAGCAAATGTTTGAAAATTTTGAGAGTTGGGGTTTGAAAGGGGAATAACCGGATTTGATGTAATTTTTTGGTGTTTTTGTTGAAATCTTGTGATGAAAAAGTGTTAGAATGATGAAAGGTTGATAGAAGATGAATGGGTTTTGTGTGAGTGGAAGGATTTGCTCAAGTAAGGTTAAGAGAATAAAGGTGAGGTGCAACAGTTTGAGAGAGAGGGAATGAAGGAAAGTGGCTTTGGAATGGGTTTTAGGAGTTCTACTATCACTTACTCGAGTAAGTTCAAATCTTACTCGAATAACTTTTACACCATTGAGGTCCTTTGAAGTGTAGTTACTTAACTAACTTCCTACCTTATTGGAATAAGTCCCTATCTAGTGAAGCATCTGATCATCATCTTCACTCGAGTAAATGTCCTTGTTACTCAAGTAAGTTTCGACGCAGAACAAGACTCGTGTTTCACTTTGCCACGTGCATTTCAATAATTGGAAATCACCATTTTGCTATTCTTTCCACGACCAACCATTTACCATGACACAATTTGTGCCCCATTTGCAACTTTGGATCATTTTACTATAAGAAGATGCATATGTATACAACAAATGATACACAAACAAACTAAAAAATTATTCACATCACACATACCCAATCTAAGATGAATAGAATTAAAGCTTTCTTCCACAAGAGGTCTAGTAAAGATATCATCCAATTGGTAATTTGTTCTAACAAACTTCAAACAAATATCACTTTTTGCACATGATCACGTAGGAAATTATGTCTAATATCTATATGCTTTGTTCTAATATGCAAAATGGGATTTTTACTTAAATTGATAGCACTAGTATTGTCACAAAAGATAGAGACATTTTTAATAAAAATACTATACTCAAGCAATTGGCTTTTAATCCGTAACATTTGGGCACAAGAACTTCCTATAGCTACATATTCAAATTCAGTGGTGGAAGTTGCAATACTAGTTTGTTTCTTACTAGCCCAAGATATCAAACATGAACCTAGGAAATGACATATTCTACTAGTAAGCTTTCTATCTAATTCACAACCACCATAATTGACATCACTATATGCAATCAAGTTAAAATGAAGACTAGAAGGATACCACAAACCAAAACCAATTGTACCAATCAAATATCTAAAAGTTCTTTTGTAAGCGACCAAATGAGATTCTTTTGGGTTTGATTGAAAGCAAGCACATAAGCAAGTAGTAAACATGATATCCAGTCTAGAAGTGGTTAAATAGAGTAGGGATCCAATCATAACTCTATAAAGTTATTGGTCTACCAGTTTTCCATCCTCATCTTTGTCAAGCTTTAAGGTGGATGACATTGGGGTAGGCATTTCATTGCATCCATCCATCTTGAACTTTTTCAGCAGCTCTTTGGTGTACTTTGATTGATGAATGAAAATTCCATCTACAAGTTGCTTGATTTAAAGCCAAAGGAAAAAACGTAAGCTCTCCTATTATGTTCATTTCAAACTCTCCCTTCATAAGATCACAAAACTCTTAGCACATAGAAGGGTTGGTGGCACAAAATACAATATCATCAATATAGATTTGGCAAATAAGCATGTTATCACCATTTTTCTTAACAAAAAGAATGTTATCCACATGGCCCTTTACATAGTCATTTTGGATGAGAAATGTACTTAACCTTTCATACCACGCCTTTGGTGCTTGCTTTAACTTATAGAGTGCCTTGTTGAGCTTGTAGACATAATTAGAGGGTTTATGATCTTCAATGTCATATACACCTCTTCTTATATGTACCCATTTAAGAAGCCACTATTTACATCCATTTAATATAGCTTGCTATTCTTATGGGTGGCAAAGGCACACAAAATTTGAATGGCCTCAAACCTTGCAACTGGCGCAAAAGTCTCTTCATAATCAAGTCTTTCTTCTTGATTGAACCCTTGAGTTACTAGTCTGGACTTGTTTTTCACTGTTTTTCCATTCTCATCATACTTTATCTTGTGTACCCATTTGATTCCAATAACAGTCTTTCCATCCAGAGGTGGAACCAATTTTCCACACATTTTGTCTCTTAAATTGGTTGAGTTCCTCTTTCATAGCTTAAACCTAACAATCATCTTCAAGTGCTTCCTTGGTAATCTTTGGTGCCATAATTGAGATGTAGGCAAAATTATTTTGATAATCATTTAGAGCTCTTTTTGTCTTCACTCTATCTTCAGTTTTCCCAATGAACAACTTTTGGATGATCCTTCACATTCACCCAATTCTTTGGAAGTGAAATTTGTTCCTCTTCAATCCTATTCTCTTCTACGCCATCCTTGGTGTGTTCATCACTCATATTTAGTTCTTCCATTCTTCTTTGAAGTGCTTGATATTCATTTTTTCTCAAAATCACCTATATAATCATCAATAACTACCTTTTTTAGGGTGAGATCATATCATCAAAATTAACATGAATTGACCCTTCAACAACATTTGTTCTATCATTATACACCCTATAAGCCTTGCTATTGGTGGAATATCCTAAAACAATTCCTACATCCAATTTAGCATCAAAATTACCTAGATTATTGATAGGTTGCATTTTGTGCATGGTTCATGTTGCATTTCATGTTTGTTTTGTATTATTAATTGTTATTATTTATGTCTTTTTATGTCTTGGTACTTATTTGGTGTTTTAGGTGGAATATTGGTGAAACATGAAGAACTGGAGTTGTTTTGTGGATTTCAGGCGAAAACTCCATTTCTGCATGGCCAGGCTGTAATAGCCGCATTGATTGGGTTGACCACTATGCATTAGGATGCGTACTAGACTATTGGGCCTCGATTTTAGAGCCTCCTGGGCATGCTTGAAGGCCTTGAAATTAGTTTTACTGCTAAAAAAACAATTAACCTTATTATTGCTTTTTATTAGTTATTTTTAGAAAGAAATTAGGTTCTTCTAATTAGGTTATGTATTTAAGCCAGTTGTTCTCTCTTTTGGTGGCTATCTCATCATTCACGCACTATTGGGGCAACTGACTTTTCTCTGAGTTTGGGCTTTCTTTCCTCTAGCATGTGTAACTAAACCCTTTTCTAGTTAAGGTATTCTGAAGTTCAATCCATTAACGTTGTGAGACTTTTGTTTTAGTTATTAGAAAGTATTTCGAGTATTTATTCACTTTTTGTGCCTTAGTTCCTCTATTATTATTTTGATTGATTGATTGATTGACAAGGGCCTGCTGGTTGATTGATTAAGATAATATATTGTTATTTAGGATTGATAATGTGTCACAGTAGTCCTAATTTAGGTAAGGAATAACATGAATTTATATGTTGGACATTGTTCATTGTTATGGAACTGAATAATCTGGAGTAAATGAATCATGACATTTTTGGTTTCATTGGTTAGGATAGAGGTTTCTTTAATTCTTACTGTTGTCATAGATTAAACCTTGTCAGGGCATCCCGAGGTTGTCTAATGGTTAGGAAAATAGTCTGCAGGGCATCCTAGAGTAATCGAGAAATTCAAAAAAGATTGGTTAATCGAGTGCGCATAGTTGACTATAACTCTGTCTACTTGAATGCTTTATATTGATTTTTTGCATCTGTGATCCACTGATTGGATTGAACGGAGAAGTACCTTAGCTATGCTTTTATTATTATTGAATTTCCATCCTTTTTACTGTTGTGATTTATTGTTTTCTTCATTGCAAATTTTAATTCTTGTGATTTGAATTTTCGGCTTCACCTTTATTTTCAACAATTTTATTTTCTTTTTCTTTTTCAGCATTTAAACAAATTCTCATTGATCTTTGTGGTTCAACCCTGCTTATTGCTTTACTTCATTTTATTGTCTTGAAAAGGTTAATATTGTTTTGGTGGGTTTGACACGCCATCCAATTTGGTGCCATTGTCGGAGATCAGTGTTCTAGATTTTGTTTATTTGCTTTACTAATGATCTTTTCTCTCTTTGTATGCGTTCCTCTCTGACAGTAGATAATCTTCTGTTTGATCTTAAGATAGAAAAGACTGTCAGATGGTTGGAAAAAGAAGCTAGACTTTACAGAGTACAAGCTTTCATTTCTGCGACATCAATACCTGAAATTTCTACTAAAACTAATTCTGAAATTGAAACAGAAATGGGTGACTTCAACAATAACGATGCAAGACTTGTTTTACCACCTGCTGCTCCACCTAAACAGACTTTGAGAGAGTTAGCTGCTCCACCCGTAGCTCAGCAACCTTTGTGTATTCAGTATCAACCTTTAGGTGTTCAATTTGAGTTGAAATCTGATTTGATTCAGTTACTGACAAGGTTTCATGGTGTAGAAAATGAGGATCCTAACAAGTATCTTAATGATTTCCATGTTGTTTGATCTAGTTTCATTCCTTAGGGTATTCCAGAAGATCAGATTAAACTGAGAGCTTTTCCTTTTTCATTGGTAGATTGAGCAAAGGATTGGTTATTCTATTTGCCTCTTGGTTCGATTGATATATGGGCTAATATGGTCAGGATGTTTCTTAAGAGGTTCTTTCCTGCTTCTAGAGCTATCAACCTAAGGAGAAGATTTGCAGTATCCGATGGAAAGACATTGAAACTCTATATGAGTACTAGAAAAGATTCAAATGGCTTTGTTCGAGTTGTCCTTAACATGGTATTTCTGAGCAACTTTTAATTCAGTATTTTTATGATGGACTTCTAACATTGGAAATGAGAATGTTGGATGAAGCAAGTGGAGGGGTGATCATTAGCAAAATGCCTAAGGAGATTCGAGAATTGATTTCAGTCATGGCTGCAAATTCACAATAGTTTAGTACCAAGGCTGAATCCAGCACAAGGCGTGTCAATGAGGTAAATATTAAGTCCTCTGATCTAATGATTGATGATATTACTAATCTATTGCAGCAGACTGCTACTTTGATGAATGAAATAGCTGTTAGTCAATATCAACCTATACGCAAAGCACAAGTGTGTGGGATTTGTGGAGTGCAAGAGCATCCTATAGATGTGTGTCCCTCTTTACAAGAGGACAATATCACTGAAGTGAATGCAATGGGAGGTTATATGTTGAATAATGGAAGGAAGTATGACCTAGACTCCAATACATATAACCTAGGATGGAGGGATCACTTTAATTTGAGGTATGGCAATAACAATAATTCGGGTCAGAAATCATCTCAGCAACAGTATGTTCCAAGATTTGATACAACACAAAGATTAGAGGAAATCGTGAAAAATTTGGGAATGTCTACTCAATAGCATACAACCCCTGTGCATAATTTTTAGGTTTAGACAGAGGCAAGATTTTCTAAGCTGGCAAATCAAATAAGCAAGTTAACTACATCTATTAACAAGCTGGAGAACAAACGAAAGTTTCCCTTCCAACCTGATTTCAATCCAAAGCAGAATGTTAGTGCAATTGTCCTCAGAAGTGGAAAAGAAATTCAAGAGACTAAAAAAAGTCACCCCTTCGGCATGACCACACAGAAGTGACTGAAATGGAAATAACAGCTCCAGAAAGGTCCAAAAACGTCCTTAATATTATGAACCCAGAAAAGCCACCTTTTCCACATAGATTGGCAAAGAAAAAGAAGGTATTGGATGATCAAAAAGTGTTGGAAACATTGAAGAAAGTCAAGATCAACATACCTCTACTAACTGCAGTTAAGCAAGTGTCAAGATACTGCAAGTTTCTGAAGGAGCTTTGTACTGGGATGAACAAGTTGAAGGGTAATGAATGAGTTCATATGGGAGAAATGGTTTTAGCAATGCTTCAAAAGAAGATGCCTATCAAGGAGAAAGACTTATGTATGTTTACTATCTCTTGTAAAATAGGCAATTTTAGAATTGAAAAGGCTATGTGTAATGTAGGTACTTCTGTTAATTTAATGCCTTTATCTGTTGATTCCATATTGTTTGTTGGACCCTTAATGCAAAATGGTGTTGTTTTGACTTTGGCTGATCGTTCTAGTGTTTTCCCTGAAGGGGTTTTGGAGGATGTTTTAGTGCAGGTGAACGACTTACTATTTCCTATAGTTTTTTTATGTCTTAGACATGGAAGATGATGGTACCCTCAATTCAAGGTTGTTGCTTTTAGGAAGACCTTTCCTTAAAACAACCTGAACAAAGATAGATAAGCACGAAAGGGACTTTTCCATAGAGTTTAATGGTGCTAGGATTAAATTCAGTATCAATGAAGCAATGAAATATCCTAATGATTTCTCCTCTATTTTTTCTATTAATTGTTCTGACCCATTGATAGATAACTTTTTAGAGTTGCATGTTGATATTTTTTGCAGGTTGTTTTAACAGAAAGCATTACAGAAGAGAATCTGGTAGACTTGAGAGAGACTTGGGTGTTGTCGCTGTACTTGAGCCATGTTGTTTCTGATTTGCAAGCCATGCCTATAATTTCTGCAGAGACAAAATTTCTTTCAGTCACTGCTTCAGCGAACAAACTTGTGTCGTCCATCATTAAGCCACCTAAGTTTGAACTAAAAACATTTCCTGAGCATTTGAAGTATTTTTTCTTGGTGAGTCAAATACACTTCCAATTATTATTTCAAATAAACTCACCTTGTAGGAAGAAGAAAGGTTAATTCGGGTTCTCAAAGATAAAAAAGGAAGCAATTGGCTAGACTATAGCTAATATCAAAGGTTTGAGTCCTGTTGGAATTCTTGACTAAGTTTATGACATTCATAAGCATACATGGCAGCGGAAATAACAAAAATTTTGATCTAGAATTCCCCCAAGGATCCATGCACACCGGCATACACGATTAGGGTAAACGTATTTTACCTTAAAACACGATGCTTTAGTGAGTGACTGAATGGAGCGCTAGTGTAGCTTTTACTATAAAACTCGAAACCCTTTCTCCCACGTTGCCTTTACACAAACGTGACTAAAGGTATCCACACAAACGCACTCCTTTTGGATTGGAAGAGTGTACTAGCACTTCAAATCTGTATTCTAGTCTCACAAATAATATTTTCTCTTTTTGTAAGTGGCACTCAAAAATTCGGCTTTGCCAATACCAATGAATAATTTGGCCTTGCCTCTCTCCTATTTATAGGTACATGGAAGACCCTAAATAAGTGCACTAGGGTTGGCCTTTCTTGTCCCATAAGAATAAGTACTTTCTAATTAATTAAGTGCACCTAATTAGTCATGCACTCTTAATTAGTCATTGTCTTCCTAATTACATATGTTCCAAATTCCTTTCCTTGTCATACAAGAATTCGGTCTTCTTATTCAAGAAAGAGTGTGCCGAATTAATCACATCATAATTAGGGTGTGCTGAATTTCTCCTTGTCATATAAGAATAGAGACTCCTAAAAAATAGGAAGCTTGATGTGTCTGCCGAATTATTGAGTGGATTTATTAATGTTATTGGGCTTTTAATTACATGATACATTATCATTAAATAAATCACTCCCTTATTAAAATATATGGGCCAAATTAATTATGTCATACATAATAACATGTCCACAAAATATTTAACTTAATAAGATGTGATTTATAACAAAAGCCCATTAACATTAACGGATTATATCTTGTATCATATTTAAGATATAAATCACAAAATCTTGAACTATTATTGATTAATCAATTAATCATCTTAATAATTCAATCATTACAAGAGAGAATATTTGTGAACCAATCCAATTCGTTCTTGTGTGTGACCTAATAGGCCCACTTGAAATTGGCAATGGGC
>CAODLS013034399.1:0-12726 GCA_948243855.1 Flueggea neowawraea
GTATTCATGTGATAGCCAGTCAATATATGCATGTTTTAAAGATGGAAGTATGGCTGTTCTTACTCCCACGACACTCCAAGTAAAGTGTCGCATAAACCCAAATGCATACATACCTTCTAACCCAAGGTATGGCTTCACTTACACTGAAATTGATTTTACAGCTTGCTTTCATTGCTAAATCATCGGATTAAATAATCTTTTGTTCTGCTACAGCACAAGGGTGTATCCAGTCGTCGTTGCTTCCCATCCGTCAGAACCGAACCAGTTCGCGGTGGGACTTGACGACGGTGCAGTTCATGTTCTGGAGCCACCAGAAGCAGAGGGAAAATGGGGCACTTCACCTCCTGTAGAAAATGGAGGGCCAAGTGTGTCATCAGCAGCCGCATCAGATCAGCAGCCAAGGTGATGAGACCAGTCATTTTTTGCCTTTTGACAGTAGCCATGCTCACACTTCTTAACCACAAATTTAGCTAGCCTCCATTTTAATTTTAGGGGTAGTCCACAATTATACATTTTCTCGAATTAGGAATCATACACGAAAAACTGTCCAGTGGCAGAAGGAACTGATCTCTTAGGTTAGGGAAGCCTGTCTGCCTTGTAGATCCGAAGAATCTTTGTCGTACATATCTGAAAGATACCGTAGTGTGGATATTATAGATGGGTTTCTTAGCAAGGATGTTTGTGATGTTTTAGCTCCAACTCTTTTTGGACTCTCATGGTATTCATACAAATTAATATGGAGTTCTCTCTTGTAATTACTTTTGTATCGGAAGAAACTCTCATTCCTCAATCGTATCATCTGATTTCATTTGATGGCTTCGGGGCATATTTGGCATGAAGTCTTGATCGACTTATCTTTCTGATCAAAACTTTTATTAGTTCTTATTAAATTATGTGAATTTTTGTATATATTTGATTCATTGGGATATGGAATTCAAATGGAGAAAATTGTTGCAGAGGTGATTTGGATAATATGATGCTCTGTGCAGGGATAATCTATAACATTCTAATAGCTCGTACATGCCACGTGGTACTAAGAAACTTATCCTTGCACTTCCAGACATGCCACTTGGCTTCATGAGCCCAGTCATGCAAGGCACACTGGTTTTAGTTTGACACGTAGATTTTCTATCTATCCCATTTTTTGGTTGTAATGTAAAGGGGCTTACCAATTTTAACACGTACATGATGAGCATGCAAAGCATTTTATATACCATCAAATTAACTCGGAACCTCCAAAAGTCGAATCAATCTTTCCTCTGGAATAGATCAAACTCCAAGAAACCAGCCATGCAAGAACAGATAGTGGATCTAACAGCATCAGCCATACCCACCAAGACCTTAATGTCAGCGAAAGTGAAAGAGGCTTGAGGGACAAGAAAGTGAAAGACCTCGTGAACAAGAGGAGGCTTGTAGAGGTTCCTTACACAGCATCCGTGGCCCACACAATGAACGCATTGGTCGCCAACGAAGTTGTGGCGGTGCCGGTGGCTGCACCACCTGGGCACTGGATAGGTGCTGGTGGCTCCATGATTGTTGAGTCTGATGAGCAAACAGGGGTCGTAAGGAAGCATTATATTGGAATGGTTACCATGCTTGATATCTTGGCACATATAGCCGGCGATGATCAAACCAATGGTGGTGGTTATGATGCATCTACACTTGAAAAGAAGATGTCGGTGCCAGTTTCTTCCATCATAGGACATTGCCTTGAGAACCTCAGTTTGTGGACTCTGAATCCTAACACTAGGTTTGTTTCCCACACTTCCACTATCTATGAGAAAAAGAATTAATTTCAATTCCGTATCTTAATTTCATTCCAGAAGAACAGAGTATTGTGGATCAATTGTTGATGTAAATGATTAATGCATTTAGCCTTTAGTCTTGATTGATTTATGAATATGATCTATTGCATACGTATGTTTTTGGTAGATGGAGTGATGGAATGCAGGAATAGACAAACATATTGGTTGATTTGGTATATTGTCTACTGAAGAGTAGAGATTTGATAGCTTGCATATTGAAAAATTTGAGAGAGTTCAAGCAGTGGTTTCAGTTTACATGGATTTGTAATATCTAGTTTCAATATATTGTTAACAAAAATTTTGTATTGAAATAAATTAATAACGAAGTGTTATTCTTCGACAAAAGAGGCTAATTCCTTAAAATAATATTTAATTAGATTATTCTTTGTATTTTTATCGTTGCGAAATAAATAATTTTGCAGCATAGTGGATTGCATGGAAGTATTCAGCAAAGGCATACACAGAGCCCTGGTGCCTCTTGACAGCCACATGGGGAGTGTATCAGCCGGAGTGGAGCTTGTGGAGTCTGCTCCGAGCTTTCGGATGCTTACCCAAATGGACGTGTTGAAGTTCTTGAAGGAACATGCTGCCGAACTTGAAGCCGTCATGTCGCGCAGTGTTCGAGAAGTTGGAGCAGTGAATGAAAATGTCTATGCGATTAGTGAGTCCACAACTGTTATGGACGCCGTTCGGTGCATGAGGGCTGCTCTGCTCAATGCCGTTCCTATTGTTGCTGCATCAAACTCCCTGGAAGAGGATTCCAGGCAACTTATCAATGTACAGCTTATAAATGATTTCGTTTTCGGATTTTGTTTGTGGAGAGAACTAACAATTTGCTTCACTTGATTTGTTTTGCAGGGAAACTGGAAGAAGCTCATAGGAACATTTTCTGCTACGGATTTAAGAGGATGCCACTTCTCTACATTGCAAACATGGTTTCCTCTAACAGCTCTGGAGTTTACTGACAAGGTTTCAACAAGTCCATTATTCCATGATCCTAATGCACCGAGTACCACGTCCAAGGAGCTCGTGTTTTGCTTCCGGGAATTACCGATAGGGGAAGTAATTGACAAGGCCATTGTGAAACATGTGCATAGAGTTTGGGTGGCGGATCAACTGGGCCTTCTTGTTGGACTTGTTTCTCTGACTGATATAATCAGGGTGATCAGGGACTTCCTGCTTTCAGTTCCCACTTAAATCTGCCTTTGTTGAATGATTTTTAGTTTCTGATGTGCTTGTTGGTCGTTTTTGAAATGGATGTAGGAAAATTTTGGCCAGTTTTTTGATCGGTGTTTTGAATACCATGTTCTTGAATCTATCTAAATTTCAATGTCAATAATCTGTTCACTGTATACATTGTATTTACAACGTTGGATATCTACTACTGAAATGGGGACCTACTTTTCTTCAATTGGTTTTGTGGTGACCAAGTGGGGCATCAGCATTGAGTCCGTGTTGAGTTAGATCCTGGAATAAATGTGAAACATGACCACCCACTCTCAGAATGGAAATCTATGAAATGGACTCCTCACCGTCCATGCGACATGGTTGTGGATACGGTGGACCCTCGCACCTGTACTCCTACTTCTATACTCTACGGCCTAGATATTAATAAGCAATTCTTCTGGAATTTGAGGTCATGTATTGTGGCTACGAGCCTACGATTCAGGTCACGTTATTGACTGTTGAATGTGGGTTATGTCCTTTTCGATTTCTCAAGTAGAAGAGTCATATTTGTCACCATTTTTTATATGTGGATGCCCCTTTGCACGGAATTTATGGCTGTGCATCATGTGCAAGTTTGCCCACACCACGGGGCTTCAAATTGAAAGCGTTGTGCTTTGAAATAGAAAACTTGTTAGGTGCTCCACTACTTATATTAAACATGCACATATTAGTTCTCACTTCTCACTATGTACCATACATGTTATCGTTAGTAAGTGGTATGCCATATTTCTTATATTGTTAAGAAGGCAAAATTAAGAGTGATTTATAAGAATCTTTTTTTTCTTCTTTTAAAACTATCGATACATCTTTTGAAGACAAAATTGTAAAGACTTGCAATAGATCTTATGCGGACAATCCATCTGATTCGATGGGTCTCACATTCCTCAGGGGCAAATGGTCCAAATGTATTACATTTAGAGGAAATTACACCACAACATGTCTATTTTTTATATTTAAATTTTAGTAATGCAACAACATGTCCATTAATATCTATTATGCAGCAATTAGAATTAATTTTTTTCAAATGCAACAAGGTGAATAAAATACACAAGCTCTATAGCCTCATTGTAATTGTCATTATCTCTCTTCTATCTCCCCCCTCTCTCTCGTGTCTCTCTTGTCCTCCTCTATCGCTTTCTCTCAAATCTCACTTCCCACCTCTCTTCCTCTTTCGCCGTTGTCACTGCTACCACCACCCTCCTCTTTTCCTACTCTCTCTTCCTTTCTCGTTCTCCCCCTTCCTCTCTCCCTCCCTCCTCCCTATTCGCTAGCAAGTGTCTGAAATCGTTCTTCACAGTCGTTCGTCAAATTCGTGATGCTACAATAGATACAATTGTTGTTTTATATGTGTTGATGCTACAACATCAATAATTGATCAGTTGTGAATCATAGAGTGGATTGCATGCTTGATGCTGGTTTGCTTTATGAAGTTTATAATATTTACAATTGAAAATGCCGATTACACTCGAGAATTGAGGCAAGCTATTGGTGTATGGGAGTTTGAGGAATTTCTAAGAGTTTATCTTTCAGAGAGGAGCGACGACAGAGTGCTGGTGGAAAACTAGAGTTTGAAAGCATTTGTTAGTGTTATTCTCATTTTATACTTGTAATTTTACCAAATAACATAACAAATTAAAAAGAATTTTTAACTTTTTTGCTTCGTACTCATTTTTGTACTCGTTTTGTAAACATTTATTGATATAGTACTCATTTATCCAGTGGTCAAAGTATTCAGTTTTATATTCAATTTTGTATGCATTTGCTCGTTTGTGTTCAATTTATTTTCGTTTTAAACTCATTTTTGCATCTGCAATACTGAAAATAGTTTGTTCTCGTTTTATATTCATTTTGGCATTTGTGAAATTACATTGTACCGAGCTTTTATTTCTATAATAATTTTAAATATTGTTATATTTGTGTACTCTTTTTTTAGTATTATTATGTAATTGTCCCTTACATTTAAGGACCAATGATCCAAATAAATTACATTTAATACCAGTTTAGAGAATTGTCACCCTGAAGCATGGACGAAAATAAAGTAATCAACTGACGCGGCTAATACATGGATCCGAAAAGCGCGCCGTTCTCAGAAAGCCACGCCTTCGTCTCCACCAACGCCCCCAACCCCGCCAACTCTCTTCTCTTGTCCTAAACCGTTACTCATTCGACACACGCCCATCCAACCCATTCACGCCAACAAGTACGATTGAATCAAACGACCGAAACCGATTTGACTCTTCTTTATTTTCACAAATACCCACTTCCCTTTTCCCACCAACCCCTTCCACATTTCCTCGTAAACTCCGTTACTTCTCCTTCCTCCCAACACCCTTTCTTTTTAACCCATTCATGCACAACTCTCTCCGCCATTTCCTCCACCATTCCCACCCATGACTTCCACCGCCATCGCCACCACCAACACCACTGTTTCCTCTCCCTACAGCCGGAAGAGGAGGATCCACGTTGACCCGGTTCCCGCCGTTGGCCAAATGGGGAAGACATCCGGTACTGCCGGTGTTTTCAAAGTTCTAAACGACGCGTCGTTTATGAAATGGACGGTGGACGATATTTTCAATGTGGCAAAGCTTCATTGGCTGCCTTGCTCTTTTGGACTTGGGTTGTTGTTTTTTATGGCCGTGGAGTACACGCTCCGGATGGTTCCGGCTTCTTCTCCGCCTTTTGACTTGGGTTTCATTGCGACGCGCCCTCTCCATGGCCTGCTTTCTTCTTGGCCTGAGCTTAACACTCTCTTGGCGGCTCTTAATACGGTAAGTTAATCACTGTGATTAGACATTTCTAAGCAATGTGGCCCTCAATTCCATTTCCTAGAGTATATGTAAATACATGTCATGTTGTTTGGATTGACTTTGGGAGGTACAGATATCAATTCTACCTTTTCAGAACAAATCAAACAGTTAGTTCAAATTTTGTTAATAATTAATTGTTTTGATATTTTGTGATTGGTGACATGATGTGTTATTTCTGTACTCTTTTTTATGTGTTTTTTAATTGTAATCTGGTTTAGAATTTTTTTAATGAATGTTAAATTTGCGGGGTTAGGTGTTTGTTGGAATGCAAACAGTGTATATACTGTGGGCATGGCTAATAGAGGGCAGACCAAGAGCAACAATCGCAGCACTTTTCATGTTCACTTGTCGGGGCATTTTGGGTTGCTCAACCCAACTTCCTGTTCCCGAGGTTCAATTCTTGTCTGAAATCACTTTTTTGCCAATTAGCATATAGAAATTTGGGTATAGTTAACTTGTTAAATTGAATTGCAGGGATTTTTGGGTTCAGGAGTGGACTTCCCAGTAGGGAATGTGTCATTCTTCCTGTTCTTCTCAGGGCACGTTGCAGGGTCAGTGATTGCATCATTGGACATGAGAAGAATGCAAAGATTGGAGCTTGCTTGGACATTTGATGCGCTGAATGTTCTGCAAGCCGTGAGGCTGCTCGGAACCAGAGGACATTATACCATTGATTTAGCTGTCGGTGTTGGGGCTGGTATTCTCTTTGATGCATTAGCTGGAAAATACCAGGAAAGCAAGAGAAAAAATGTTCTCACCACCACCAAAGAAGCTTTCTTTGGTTAAACAAACATTAAAAGAAGCCTTCATTACAAGGTGGAATTTTAGCCACACTTTTGAAATGTCGAAAGAAGTAGAATTTATTTGTGATGGAAGTAACTGGAACTTGTGTAAAGTGCTAGTTAGATAATTACTGTAATTTGCTAGGATTGTCGAGTTTTAAGTAGTCTCTCGTTCCTTTTGAGTTGTTCTGTTTCGTTTCTGTTCAATAACTAATTCAAGGCCATGTTTGAGTTAAGGTTAAGTTTTGGAAGGGTAAAAGGATGTGCAGAGAAAAGGACTCGTTTGAACTTGAAGCAGTTATTCGAACAGATACTTTCTCTGAAAAAGATGTGGTTTTGATGAATACATGGCTGTCCTGTTCGGAGGTTAAATTGACAATGACTTGTTCATTAACCATGACTTTGACGGCTGTAAAGAAGAAAAAACAGTAAACTCCTCGACATGAGTATTTATTTGACGAACCGAGAGGTAGGCATGCTTAATTTGTGATTGGAGAATTCTGAAAAAAGGAAATACTAGCAAGAAGTCGGAGCCGTTTTGGGTTGACTGGAAAACTTAGGCAGAAAGGAAATCCGTGTTGAATCTGATTGTGCAGTTTAGAAAGCTACCCACCAAAAATAAAAGTACAGTTGAGAAAGCTGTGGGAGTTTCAGGTTTGAGTTTGATGATACCTGCATGATTTAGTTGTCTAACGCGCAACTAGTTCTTTCTGCTACTGCCAATGGTGATCCTGAGCCGTGTATATCCAAGTGGTCCCAAAATCTTGAGATTACTTACCATCCAATTGAGTTAAGAGCTCATTATCAAACGTATAATCTCATTTTGGACTTAACAGGCCCACATCTTCTGTTCAAATGCACACCTTTGTCTATCATTTCCTCCATCACCTCCTATGACTTCCGCCGCCGCCACCGTCGAGCTATATAAGAGGAGGATCCAAGATGACACCGTTCCTGACGTTGGCCAAATAGGGAAGACACCTGGTAATGCCGGTGTTTTCAATGTTTTGAACGACGTGTCGTTCATGAGATGGAGAGTGAATGACATTGTCAATGTCGCTAAATTTCATTGGTTACCTTGTTTTTCTGGATTCTGGTTGCTGCTTTTTATGGCCGTGGAGTGCACGCTCCGGATGGTCCCCGCCTCTTCTCCGCCTTATGACTTAGGTTTCATTGATGGCGTGCTTTCTTCTTGGCCTGAGCTTAACACACTCTTGGCCGCTCTTAATACGGTAGCTTAGTCACTATGATTAGCCATTTCAATAATTTCTTTCTGCACTTTTCTTTTAAAGTTATGGTCTCATTATTTGTCTGAATAAATGTTAAATCCGTGATGTTCGATGTATTTGGGGATGCAAACAGCATATATACCGTGGGCGTCGTTAGTAGAGGGCAGGCCAAGAGGGACAAGCGCAGCGCTTTTCATGTTCCCTTGTCGTGGTATAATGGGTTACGCAACCCAACTTCCAGTTCCTGAGGTTAAATTCTTGTCTGAATCACTTTTTTTTTTTTTTGCTAATTGGCTATCAAAGTTTCATACTAAGAAGTTGTGAAATTGAAAAACAGGGATTTTTGGGGTCAGGAGTAGACTTCCCGGCAGGGAATGCTTCATTCTTGTTGTTTTTCTCAGGCCATGTAGCAGTATCAGTGATTGCATCATTGGACGCGAGAAGAATGCAGAGGTGGGAATTGGCCTGCACATTTGATTTGTTGAATGTTCTTCAAGCTGTGAGGCTGCTTGGAACTAGAGGTCATTATCCTATTGATTTAGCTGCTGGTGTTGCTGCTGGTTTTCTCTTTGACGCATTAGCTGGTAAGTACGAGAAGTACAAGAGAAAAGTTGCTTTCACTGCCACCACATAATTGGCTCTCTGATTAGAGAACGCCGTAACACAATATGCCACGACTAATGTTTGCCTAGCATGTGATTCCAACTTTGGATACGTTTTTCCATTATTAATTAGCCTTGCTTAAATCGTGTTGGTCCGGGAAAACGTGGCCACTTCAATTGCTACATATTTGTTCTCTACTTCTAGTAAGTTGAAGATTACGACCATTAATACGAATATTTTTTTAAAACTAGTCATGAACTAGGCGTGCTTAATTCTGATAGGAGAAGAATGGTAAAATGATGGAGCCGCTTTTTTTGGGTTCAATTTAGTTGACTAGAAAAAGTAGACAGAGAAGAATACTGCTGCTAAGAAAGCTGTCCGAATTATCAGTTCAGTTGAGATTCATGGTACATGAACGTTTGGTATATCTTAGCTGTCATAAATTTACGAAATTCCGTGTTGCTTCTGCCACTGACAGCCCGTTAATGGTCCAACAATCTTACATTACATTTCCCTAAGACGGAATTTCTACACCTTCAAATTTCGCCTGGAAAATTTACACGCAGGCTACGAACTGAATGTCTGTGCAAGCCGACTACGATAGCTCTGCTTCAATACTTGGGAATTCCATCACCTTTATGCCATTATGCAAGACATATCGAGTATGTGAATCCTACAAATGGTATTAGATTAAGTATGATTGGGAAGGATCTATCATCTCCATTGCCTGGACAATAATACAGGATTAACAGGCAAGCTACCAATCTTTGCTTCCAAGAAATTTGCTAAGACTGCAACAATTTCCTGCAATTGAATTTCATTCGCCCAATCAATGAAAAGAAAAATTTCCGTGCTACAGTTGTTGACGGAGAAAGTAAAGCAAACCAAAGTGACCGAAGCAGCAAAGAGCTTTTTCTCACCCCTACAATAGACTCGGTCTCAGCGTGAGGACAATACTATGACATTGAGCTGGATCGGGTTTCGATGGCCAGTAGTGCAGTGCTAATCCTCCATGTCTGAGTCAATTGTGCAGGATCCGTCATCTACATTGGCAAGTGGGTTATATAAATGCCAGCTAGGATCCATGCATCCTAGAACCAGATCAAGATTGCAACGATCGCCCTGCTATTGAGTCCCTGTTAGTAAAATTCTGAACTTCCAAACCAGAGCATCAAAGAATGTAAACAGAAAAAATGGAATGTAAACAAGAAAAAAAAATGCCAGCTTTAGCATCCACCTACTCCTTCAATGGTTAAGTTACCAATCATCGCACATCTTGTGACAACAAGATTGGAGTCTGGAAAGATTGCTCTTTCGCATGCACCTTCTTTACTCAACTCTTCTGCAAGACCCCGCCATATCAAATACAAGAATGAGAATTTTGATGTCGGAACTAAATAGCTCAAATACCCCAGAGTATTGTTGATCTGTAGCTAGAAGTTGATGTCAGAATGCGAAAGTTTCCACTTTTTTGGTAAAGCAATGAGCAATTCGGTTTTTTCCATATTTCTGTAAATTCCCATGCAACTTAGAAGGTGTTCAGAATTGTTCTAAAGGCATGAATACCTTTTCTGAATTTTTCATACGAACCCCACCAAACTTTTCCCATTTAACTTGCTTTTTACCTCATTGAAGAATTTAATAGGCAGGTTTCGCCAAGCTTTGGGAACCTGAAACTGCAGCCTATACGGACCATCCCAATCAACTCCATTTGTGAAAGAGAATATCAAGTTCACAGCTGGAGAAAGTATAGAAGTCACCACTATGCTATTGCTAATAGCATGTCACATGAAAATTTGAAAAAGAGATGAACCTGTACTAACCATGCTTCGGAATGCAGATCTGGATGGTGTAAAATAGGGGATCAGCTTTGCCTCGCACTTTCTGAAGCATAGCTCTTGGCTCACTGCCACACATAATCGGCTGATTAAAGCCTCCTGTAGAACATAGATTTCAGTAAGTTCATGATCAGCTGAATCCACTATATGACTTCTGGGAGAGCTCGTCATAGTTCATTCTTCTTGAAGTGTTTGCTATAAGTACCATGAAAGACAATTAAGTAGCACGTGAAGGGCGTCAGAAATTACCATTGAAAGCAATACCAAACTCTTCACTTGGAGCAAGTTTTTTGGCAGCAGGATTGTAGAAAAGCTTCAGCTTCTCCCCCTTCCAGTGATTTTGAGTACAATAATGTCAGAACCCTACAACTGAATAATGAGGAAAAAGATCCAAAACATAAAGTTCAACTTACAGCTGTTCGAGGAAGACCATTCATAGTTTTCCAGTAAACAGGATACCTCCCATTTTAAACATAGCCCAGGTAGGAAGTTTAACCCTAAAATATGGTGATTCCCAAAGTTACCATCATTTGGATTCTTGAATGAACAACTTTATTATTTGGATTCCAAGGTTCATTAAACTTCATATGAAACAAAATAAAGTTTAGAATGGTGATTGAACAAATTATACTTAAATGATTTGTGAGCATCTCTCCAAAATGATTTCAGGAAGAAATTTCTCTATGACGAGTTTATGGTAAAGGAAGAAGTGATAGCTCGTACTCTTCAACTTCCTCCATTGGAGTGGCGACAGTGGCAACTGCAGCTTTCACTTTCCTATCAATCTTGACAACTCTGCTCTTTTTTGGAGAAATCCTCGGCATTGAAACATTGATGAAGCTACTAGCTGCAGTAGAAAGATATTGAATGTCATCATGTGTTTGAGACTGGTTATAAACTCTAATCAAAACTCTTCTCAGCTACAGCTCAATCAAACTCCATAAGAGTAATTATTCATCAAACAAGTGAAAAAGTGATTATCTGTTTGAAGAATTCTGAGAAAGATATAAAAAAAACAGAATTCTTGATCATATAACATCTGGAATAATCACCCCTATCAAAATCAGTATTAACAGAATTTATGATTTTCTTGAAGAGTTACGCTATCCAAAATCCTCTCAATAGAGAATATCTTACATCAAATTTTGCAGATTTACATAAAATAATCACAGTAATCAAATTCCCCTGAATACTAACAACAAGATGAGTTCTGAAAACTACCATTTACCAATTCCACAGGAAAAACAAAGTTACCAAATGCAAAATTTTAATTTCTAAAGTTCCAAGTAAAATTGAAATCGGGTACATCACTGAACAGTCTCCCATCATCAAAAATAAAATTCCAACACGTTGTGATCAACTCAACACTGAAAGCATACGAAAGGAAGTAGCACAGTTGAAAAAGACTCACCAAGAGTGTTTAGCAATCGATTTCGTAGCCGCAGAAGCCTGCGTTGAAAACGTGAAAAGTGTTGCTGCCATTTTAACACACACTTTAATTGCCATTAACCACCCACACGCACTAAGAAAATAATAGAGAGAGGTCTTGAGATTGATTATCTACAAAGTACAGTGTGTATAAAGAGTGGCGAGAGTTCAAGAATCGAAAGATATATAGCAATGTAAGGAGAAGTGGCCACGAGAACCAGTCTTGTAAGAAATATCTTGAAGAGAAGTGCTTTAAAAGTAGACAAAAGGGACAAGCAAAATGACACACTCTATCGCAATTGCAAAAAATATCTGGTCCTGATTACACCTCTCCGATTCCTCTACCCCACAACCGCCTCATTTGCCCTTATCTCTCACTCTCCACGTGATTTCCCCTATAAAAATACTTTCTTTTGACAAACACAGAAATGAACCTATATAAACACAAAAAAGCCGACTTTATAAACCCCACCGAAAACCCGAATTCCCCGTCAAAACTCCACCTTGGAAAAAACGATTTCAACAAAGGCCAGACCATTCAATGGCGCTGGTCACCTCTCCCTTAACAAAATCCAAACCCTTCTCTCCTTTGCCGCCTCGCCGGGTAAAGACGCTAACTTCACCATTTTTGGCCCTGGAATTTTGTCAGTTCAAGCCAAGACCAAATCTTTTTCAGATAAAAACCAACTGCAGGCAAATAAAGTCATGTTTTTCTGTTGCTTCCAATGATGATGAAAGAAATGGAAGATTAGTAGAAACTGGAGGTAATAATTATGGGAGAATTCTGTTGTCAGATGTGGTGGTGAAGAGGAAAAGGAATGTGTTCTTGGGAAGGAAGTGGAACTCGTTGGACATAGGCACAGCTGGTGTTGTTTTGTTAATGCATTTGCTTAGTTTGTTTGCACCGTTTTGTTTCAACTGGAGTGCTTTTTGGGTTGCTTTTGGACTCTATGTTGTCACTGGTCTTCTGGGTATTACTCTCTCTTTTCATAGGAATCTTTCTCATA
>CAODLS013034845.1:0-17066 GCA_948243855.1 Flueggea neowawraea
TTCTGTAGATAACAATTGTATACATAATATATTTTGTTCAATTAATTAGGTTATCACAGCAAATTTATTCCCACTACACAAACTGTTCAAAATACCGAAACAGTTACTCGGAGCAATATGATATACTTGAAAACTTGAAAATAAAAAAAAAGACATAGATGATAGATCAAATCGAAGCAAACCTCGGCATCGAGAGGGTCTTTGGCGTAGTTAGCCTCGGCGGTTTTACGAGCGTGCTCGAAGAACAATAAGCGATCGAAATCAGCTTGCATTTCCATGACCGATTGATGGGTAGGGCGTTTTCTGTCCGGTGGCGGCCGGGCGGGTTTTGGTGGGGAGAACTGAGGAGTGGGCTTGACTTGCTAGCTATGCGCTGCTGAGTTGCGCGCGTGGGTGGGATATAGTGGAAGAACGTGGAGGTTGTGGGTATTTGAGAATTGTCGAAGTCCGACACGTCGCACGTTTCTTGCGATGTCTTCGGGAGAGCAAGTGACTAACCGTGCAATAATGAGGAAAAATACGGCATGTCGTATATGGGTGAAATGTCACTCGTAATGAAATATTTGTCGTCAGGTGAGAGAGATGTGTCGTTTCTCGTGTAGACGATAATAGTTTGTCCAAAATCCAAACCCAGAAGGCTCATATTCAAGTATATAAAACACGGGTTCGCAAGAGACCCGAGGTAGAGCGGATAATCCAATTCAGATGCACAACCTAACTGCTTCCACCTATTTGACTCCAATTGTGGACCCTTCTTTCATCACAGCTTCTAAATTTGCTCATAATCGATAGTCATAAATTGCTAGTTTGGTGTGTTTGTTTTAGATAAATAACACAGATTCAATTTCGTAAATCTTTTTTATTTTAATCTTAAAAAAGTTATTTTAAAAAAAGGTGAATATTTATTTGCAAGTGTAGAATTGAAAAATTTTGTATTAATGTAGAGATGAAGAGTGATTTTTTTACGATGATTTGTCAATCTATCAAACACAGAAAAAAAACACAAAAAAATTATATAAAAATGCAATTACAATAGCGCAATCTATTTATTGCACCCAGAATAAATACACACTGTTGTGAGTAAGCCTGAGTATGGTTGGATTAGGTTGGCCATCTCTGGAAAAATGCAGCAGCGGACTTAGAGATGACAATAGGTAGAATATGGGTAATACATATCAATATTCTTACTTGTACCTTTAATTTATATCATATATTCATACCCTACTTGTATCTGTGTGGGTAACAAAAATTTTCACCCGTAATTTACTTACAGAGTATCTGTTTATCTGTACAGTACTCATTTACCCATGATTTAAATTTAATTAATTATCTTAAAAAATAATATATCATTAATTTAAAATAATAGATTAAAAAAATACACAAGATAATATGAAATACTATATTTACACAACATAATATTAAAATTCTAATTTACAACTGAATGTAATTAATGAAATAGTAATGTAATAAGTTATCACTTAATGGAGAATTTATATAAAAATTATAGTCTAAGATATTATACAGAGATGAAGTGAACAACGTTTCCAATATTCACATTCCAACCTCCAAATTACAGTTCTTAATCCTAGTCTCTTGTTATGAAAAAAATGTTAGACCAAAATATATACTAAATATTATATTTGTGACAGTAATATATCAAAATATGTTAGACCAAAATATACCAAAATGTTAGACAAAAATATTGTTCTTAAACTCTCATGCTTGGTTTGTTGGTCAATCAATCATTTATTATAGTTGACTCTATAATAGAACAATACACACATTAAAAATAAATCAAAAAATTACTTAAAATAATTATTAATATCAATAAATAAGATAAAATATAATACCTAAAATCTCTAGGCCATCTTCTATATCATCAAAATAAGTGTCATGCTTATCAGAAATACCATTAGTTATGCCTACAATAAAATCAAACAAGTTAATTGCAAATGGATAAATATACAACTATTTTTATAAAAAATTAAACAAGTTGTTACTTGTAAAATTTTGTAACCAACTTTGAGCACACATTAACACTTCAATTATTTTTTGGTGGAGGCAACTACGATGAGCACTCACAAACCTACCAATCATGCTAAATACAGATTCAGAAGCAACAGTCGACACAAAAATAGCAAATATACCTCTAGCAATAAATTGCAATGTCGAATACTTCACCCCATTTGTTTTCCACCACAAAAGAATATAAAAATCATTAGAATGCTGTAGAATTTCAACTTCAAGATAATCATGTAGTTCTGTCATAATTATCACCTTGGTCTTTTTCTTATTTTATATGAAAGACATTAGATCACTATTATAAGATTCAAGTGTAGATGAACTAGAACTAGTTAAAACTTTTGTAGAACTTTTTTCAATTTTAGTCTTATCATACAACTTCAACAAGTCATTTAAAATGTTCCTAATTTCCTCAATAAGTCGATATGATGAGAAGCTTCTGACCCAAATAATTTTGGAAAATAAAACTCAAGCAAAGGGAATTTATAGCAAGGATCTAACAAAAAAAGCAATACCCATAATCTTATGAACCTCGACCCAATACTCATCATACTTTTCTAACATTTTATCGGTCATCTTGCTAATTATCTCATCATAATCTAACAACCACTGATTCAAAGCAATCTTAATTAGACAAATTTTTCTGAATTACAAATTTGCAGTGGGATATTTTGTTCCTAAAAATAATTCCGAATCAATATAAAATATTTCCAACTTTTCACATATTTTAATTGCAAACTCCCATTCACTCTCATTAGGCAAACTCTTATATCGTGATTCACGTTGCCTTAAATGGAAAAATACATCTTTATGCACGATTGCAGTTTGAATAATCAAATAAGTAGAGTTCCATCTAGTGGGACGATCCAAACATTATTTTTTTTGCACTCAAACTTAAGTTGTTTAGCAGTGTCCTCAAACTTTCCAACCCTTTTGGTGTGGCAGTCCAATAAGCAACACTTTCCCTTATCTTCTCAATACCACCTTTAATGACATCTAGCCCATACTCCACAATCAAGTTTAAAATATGTGCAGAACATCGCATATGCAACATAGAACCAGACATCAATAAGTGACTAACCTCTAACTTCTCTATGATATTAGCAATCATAGCATCATTTGTTGTACAATTGTTAACAGTGATTGTTGATAATTTTCGATCAATGTTCCAATCCAACAAGCATTCCACTAGAACCCCAGCTAGAACAACACTACTATGTGGGCAAGGTACATATAAGATCCTATTTATGAAATCAAAGCATATAATAAGAATTCAACTATTTTAAACAATTATGTAAACAAACAAAAGAAGTCAAGATTATACCTTAGAATTTGGCTCTGCAGTGTCCACGAGTTGTCAATGAAATGTGTTGTAACCGCCATGTATCCCTTCTTTTGATTGGTAAATGTCCACATATCGATTGTTACAGCAACTCTACTTTCATTCTTCTCCAAAATTTTGATAATAGTACTTCTTTCTTGCTCATATATCTTCATTATGTCATTTTTATTGGTGTTGCGTGTTGGACAAATAATGGTTGCAATGATCCACAAAATTTCTTGAACCCAACATGCTCTACCATCGAGAGAGGATACTCATAAATGTCAAATCAATACTTGCATCGTCTTGATCAAAAATTTGATTTTGTATGTTCTTGGTCACCACATTTTTTGATAACAACTTTTGTCTTGTGTCATAACTCTTCTTTTTCATGCATGACTTTATGTGATGACATCGTTCCACTTCTTGCACCAGCTGCAAGTAACTTATGGCAATGATTGCATTTGGCTTTCGGTAATTCATTCATTGTCTTTTTAGTAAAATGTTCCAAACATCGCTAGTCTTTTTAGAAGTACCCTCACCACCATCATCACTAATTAGAGTTGTTTCAATGCGTACAGGAGAAGGATTCGCAGTTTCCATAGAAGTTTCAGACTCAATTCGGGATTGCAAGACATTTTCCTATATAAAATGAGAAAAAAAGCTATTAGAGAAAAGTTCTGAGTCAAGTGACAACATTAAATTCCACTATATATCCCGTAATTGATGCGAAAACACAGTTTCGAGAAATGGGATTAAGAAATAAATACCAATAAAAGACAATAATACTAGAGAATAGAAGACATGGTTACCAAACCTTATTGATCAAATCGTCTCAGTAGAATCTGTGGGCAAGAGTGTCTAAGAAGCATCTAACATCCGTTAAGGAAACAGGATACACATCCAGTGAGGAAATGGAGAAACATGATGAGGATATATTAAAAAATCACTACATTGAAGGTCTTAATAACATAGCATATGTTAAAACATCACTACATTGCAGCTCTACCAAACCTAAACAAAAGTAGATCACCATCATATCAAGAAAAGAAATCAATGAACAAGTTCTATATAATTTGTTACAAGAAATTTAACTTACTAGACTTTATTAAGTATATTTCCCTTTTGGTTTTAAAAAAACTTGATAAAAAAGCATCAAGAATGGCCTCAAGTTTGTCAAAATTAATCTAGCTTTGATGTCCAAATCCTCACTTAATGATAAAGTTCTTATGAAGAATACCTAACCTTTGAAAGGGCAACTATATGTCTAAGAACCCAAGTGACAACATCAAACCTAACAATTACAATTTTGTCTAAGAATCCAAATTTTTTAATATAAGGAAAAACAGGAAAAATAGAAAATAAAATCACTTACTTGGAAATTTCTTGACAATCATGAACAAACTTCTCAGCTGCGAATGTCGGATGAAATTCCTGCCAAAGCTGTCATCAAAGAAACAAAAATGCACATCACTCATAAGTCATAAGCAATCATATAAGAAGAGCAGAGTGGGAGAGAGAGACCTTCTAGAGATGGGAATTTGCAGACAAAGATTTGAGAGAAGGGAAAAGAAAGATAGATACAAACCTTAGATATATTGGCAAGTAAAACGTCACGAAGAAGCAAAGTAAGTGAAGAGAATGGAGAGTGCCTTCTAGAAACCACTAAATGGCGGTAAATGAAAAATTTTGGTAGCATGTGAGTTGTGACCCATGTTATTACTGTTGATAAAGGTTGGATTGGAACATTGTTGGGTTTTTTTTTGGTCAGCAACATTGTTCGATTTGTGACATTGATCGAAAAGTAAATTTTTAAATCCACTTAGCCACAAAGGTTGTTGGATTGGAACATTGTTGGATTCTGTAACAACAAAATCTACACTTCCATCTTACTTTTAAACAGGCCTTTTTAGTTTACTTTTTTTATAATTTTATAAAATGGAATTTTATAAAATGGTTAAGTTAAAAAATTTAAAAAAATAGTTCTATAATTTTTTTTAATTGAATGGAAAAATAAGAATTGGAAAATTATATGCACTTACAGTTACACTATATATAGTATATATTGTTCGATTTCTTAAAATATTTCAAACATATATCTTTTTATTTACTAATAATTTAATTTATTAGATGAAAAGTTGAATTGTTTAAGCAAGTGAATTGTGATTGATTTTTTGAAGGTTGCTAGGTTAGAAATATACAATATTTGATGTTTATGTATATGGTTAGCTTATTTTTAAATTATCATTTGTTATTTGATTAATATAATTTATATTTTAAATAATTTATCATGTACGGTTGGCTAAATATATAACTTGTATTTATATATAGGATCATAACTGTCATAACATGTTTTCAGACCATGACCGGCGTACGAGACAAACCATCTATGAGAGCCCAACCGATCCCGCACAAATCTCAAAGTACAAAACTTCTACCTAAATTCATACTCAAATTAATAATTAAACAACATTTAATAAAAGCTCAAACTCTATTTAATAAAGTAAAATATTCATAATATCAAATACAGAAAATGTTTCAAAATAAAAATCATTTGTAATATTAGAAATAAGAACATAATCTACAGAAACCTGGTGCAAAGTATCTTACAAACATATAAACTAGACCCGATCAAAAGGTCACTCACTGCCAAACTGGACTCTTCACTGAGTGTTGGCGATCAGATAAACCTAACTCCAATTAACCTGAAAAATGTTAAAGGGAGGGGTGTGAAAAAACTCAGTGAGAGATGATGTTTCAGAATGTCTCTGGGACATCACATAAATCTTTTTAAAAATAGTTCAAAAATACCACATGCATATATAACCAATACACACACACACACGCTATGTAAATAGTAGTATTTTAAAAACCATTTTGAAATCATTTATAGACAAAGCATACAGCATGTGCGCATACAATCAAGAACTAAGTAAACCTTTCGAAAATATTTTCAAGTTTTATCAAAGCCAGTATACTTTCAGAAACAAGTGAAATTCTTCAGAAAATCTTTTAATTTCTCAGAAGTTCCAAGAACAAAATCCAAAACCCTTTTTAGCTTTATCAGAAATTCTAGCACAAAAGTAAAAACTTTTCAACTTGTTAGAAATTCCCGAAACAGAGGGTTGTCATATAGGCACAATGTGTTGCCATCCAGGCAACTAATGCCGTGCGGAAGAGTATAGCCACTAAGGCATAAAGAGTTATATGTATACATGGCCACTAAAGCATAAAGGTAGCCATCTAGGTTGTATCCCATGATGGATCCAAAAACAAAGTTGAAGTAGTATTGCCCTTAAGGCCTTGTCAAAGAAGTATTTCACAAACAAACGGATACAAAGTAATATATTTCAAAAATAAGGGAAAACATTTTGCAAACAAACAACATGCAAAGCAGACAACATTTACAAAGCAAAGTTTCAGAATTTACTTCAGAAACGTACCAAATAAATATAATATAATCAATTTATATTATTTTCAAAAACAAATTAATTTCTTAAAGAAACATAAACTCTTTCAAAAGTATAGCATTATTAATATTCTGAAATATTAATAACTTCCCAAAAACAAATTTCATTATTGACTGAATTTCAGAAAATTTCAGAAATAAATTTAAATCAAACAAGTCTTCACATAGACCAAATTTTAGGATTTTTGATCATTTAATTAGTTTGGATTACATGCAAAGGTCGAAGCACAACAAAAATGTATAAGTTCAAAAAGACATAACTTATGTGTCTGAAGTTGACATCTCACTCACTTTGATGCCGAGCTACCAACTCTGAATCACTAACTATTGATAGATAGTTGATCACCTCAGAAACTAGACTGAGCTGAAACAAAATTTATTCACAAAAGAATCGACACGGTGATTATAACAATATAGATAATATAGAGATGAAAATGTAGAGTCAAACCTCAAAGACATTAGAAATCCTATAAATCAAAGGTCTAACGCTCTTGTCTCGAAAATCAAATCTCAAAGAAAAATTATGATTGTAAACACAGTTGGTTCCAATGAGAATTCACTCTGGGGGGAAGGTGAATTGGAGTTTTAAAGATTTTAAAACTTCATTGATTTTTTTTTGCAAATCAAAGCAAATAACAAAGTTTTTTACAAACAAAATCAAAGTAAAAACGCGAAAGCAATAAAACAACCAATTCACAGTCAATGTAAAACAAATATGATGCAAAGTAAAGAGAGTAAGGGAGAGAGAAAACCAAAGCCCAAATTTTATAGTGATTCAATCCTCTTGACATACGTCTACTCCTCTAGATCCATTAGAGAATTCAAGTCCACTAAACTTCCTTACTTGCGGGTGAAGGCAAACCAATTACGACACTTATTTTTACGGGATCAACAAGAAAACCGTTCACCTTGTTTTAAGGATAAAATAAGAAAATCAAATCCCTAGTTTTTACGGGTTCAACTAGAAAATTGTTCACCTTGTTTTAAGGACAAAGCAAGAAAAGTAAATCTCTAGTTTTTTAAGGTTAACTGGAAACCACTCTTGTTTTCTAATGCTCAATAAAGAAACCTAACTACCCTAAGCAACAATCTTGCTTGTAACAAATTTCAACCCCAGAATGTAGCAAATTAAAGCTCACACAAACCCAGAAATGTAAGCAAGTACAATAGTTTAAATGGGTTAAAAAGGTAGAAGTGGGAGAAAAAATGAATAGCAAACTTGGCAAGAGTCTCTCTTATTTTTCACTATTCTGGATGTCTATTTATAGCCACTTTTAGAAATATAGCTGTTGGGAACCTCGAAGTAGCCGTTGTGAGATAGTGGAAAATTCTGATTTAAAATGACATCACCATCACTAACATGCCTTATTTATATTAATGTAAGTTCTTCAGATACACCATCAGAGATCAATGTGCCTTGTATACCATCAACGTGCATTGTCTAAGTTCTAGTAATCACTGCTTTATGAAAACCATCATCTGCGAGCTTATACAATGACCCACGTGCGTTGATCTTTCTTTCTGCGTGCATTGTGGACAGATCTACAAGCGTTGTTCTTCATTCTAGACTGTGCATTGTCACCAAACACTCATCAACGTGCATTGTCTAATCTTCAACGTGCGTTGTCGATTACCATTCCAATATTGCACCTTTGGTCTGCACATGTGTCAGAGAATATTTCAATTCAAATTTCGAGAAGCGTCTTGGCTTTGTCCTCATCTGAAACTCATCAACGTGCGTTGAGCTTCTCATTAAAGTTTACATCTTTAATCCATCTACGCGCCATGTTCATTGTTCCACGTGCCTTGGTTATTCATGACAGCTTCCCATATATTCAAACCTCCACAATGTGCGTTCTTCTTCATTAGCTCGCCTTAATGAAACAGAGTAACATATTAGTAAGCTTTATTCATCATCTATGCGTGTTGTTCCCTCTCTTGGATGAGTAGATTAAGTCTTCATATTCAACAATGAGCGTTGTTTAATCATCTAGGCACTTAGACGTGTTCCATAGAATAATCAGGAGAGCATATCCGCACGTTGTTCAATGATTAACGTGTCTAAATGCCATTGATATAAGTTCTAGTATTGCAAGACATACGCTAAGGTGTGTTGTTTCCTCATTAGTGTGCATTGATGCTATTATGACTTAGAATCAGTATGAGTTAGAAATCATCAACGTGTGTAAGGGTTCATTAACGTACGTTGCTTAACTTTTTAGTTATTTTGTAAATCATCAAAACTTAGAAGGATTTTTCATATTTTCCATAAAATAGCTCAACACCGATTTAGTACTGAAGGTATTTATATTTTCAATCAAACCCCAGAATATTCAAAAATTACATTTTAAACCCTAAACATGCAAATATCACATTTAGCTCTTTCGGAAGAAATTTATTCAACAATGCCACAAACTCGACCAAACCAACACCCATTATTACGAATCACTTAAATCATCTTCTAATCATTTTTATTCACAAGAATTATTCATCAATTTTACCAAATAATCACTTTAACACCAAGAATCTATAATTGTTCATCCAAACCCTAACCCATTTAATTCAAATCCAATTAAATCTCTTCATTGTACAAAATCAAACACAAACCCATACATTCTTACACTCAATCCAACATAACACATCAAAAATCCATCATCAATTTCAACATTAATCCAACAAATTTTTCACTCAAAATTTGGACTCCAACTAAACCCATTCAAGAACAACCCAAATCTCTACAACTCAAGTTTAATCTATACATTTCCAAACTCATTCAAGCCTAATCCATCAATCTCTAACTCACATTTCTTCAATCTCATGCTCAAAATCAAAGCCCTAGCAAACCCAACACCAAACACCACATTCTTGCTTAAAAGGACAAAACCCACATCATAAATCATGAGAGGAAGGCAAGAGATAAGAGAGAGAAAAGCATCCTTACCTCACAAATTCGGATGGAAATGATGGAGAGGAATGGAGAGCAATGGAGAGATTTGCGGCTATTTTAAGTGAGTTTGGAAGTGAGTGAAATGAAGGAATGTTGGGTTTAGAGGGTTAAATAGACAGAAAAATAAAAAAACACAGTTTTAGGTGGAAATGACTGAATCTGGGCAAGACATAGCCTGAGACACGACAATGTCTTTGCCCGTGTATTGTCACTAGCTCACATAAATTTTTGAGACACGGTTTCATAGTTGTGGCTGTGTCTTAGGACATGGTTTGGTTATATGGTCGTGTCTTAGGCCATTTAACCTCCAAATGTTACAATTTCCAAGATCGAAACTCCTTTCTCGATTGCACGAATGCCAACACGAATCAAGAACCTCAAATCATTCTAAAACACTTGACATTGAATGCTCAAATCAAGACCCAAGAATCCGGACAACAAACGTTCGTTGGAAGGAATCGAAAAGGTAATCAGAATCGAGCAAGGTGTTACAATAACACAAATTAAATATCATGAATATTAATTTATAAATTCTATAACTAATTTGTTACGAAAGATTTCTTAAAAAGTTATTCTCATTTATTTGTTCTATGCTAAAAACTACTTTAAAATCAAAGGATGTTGGTATGAATGACTGATGAGATATTATTATTTGTTAATCATGTCATATCATGTAAATAACTAATAAGGTATTTTTGTAATCAATTTTTAATTTCTTTATGTCAATACTACATTATTGAGTTTTGCATACAAAAATTTTGCCTAAAATATTTTAATTATAATAAGTTCTTTGAATATAAGACTATAATAATTTCTCAATAGTAGCATCTAATTCTAACAACATAAAAATTACAATATCTAGCAAAATACTTTATAGTCTCATTCTAGTTATAAATCAATTTATTTAAATATGATAATTTATTTACCTTCAAAAGGCTTTCTTTATCTATTTATATATATATATACACACACAGGTGTGTGTATTTATATGTACACACATATGTGTGTGTGTGCATATATATATATATATATATGGGTAACGAGTACGGATACAAATATTATCCAATGAGTACAAATACGAGTATGATATTCCTATATCTATATCTTACCCTTACTTGTACAATAAAATGCAGGTATTACTCGTACATATACCCATACCTAGTCAAAGTAAGTAATATTTATGTTAACTAGGTACAGGTAGGGTTGATACCCGTCGGGTAGGGTATAAATTGCTATCCCTACCCGCAGTAGAGGTCAACCAAATTATTAACCTTAATTAGAGTATATTTAACAATTTTTTAATATACTAGTCTTAATTAGAGAATATTTAACGATTTTTAAATACACTAGTATTTTGTGTACGTGTATTGCACGTTATTGAAGTCTTTTTATTTATACCGCATAAAATAAGGAAAAATAATAAAATATTAATAAATATGTATTAGTTGGATATGTATTAATACATTATGCTAATAGAAATAAATATTTTGGTGCCAGTTAGTGTTAAATACAAATAGAGATAAATATCTATATACTTATTTGAACATAGAAGTAAAATTCTATCCACATTAATAATAATTAAAAATAAAAGGTAGATAAATATTTTAGGGTCAAATATTGTTAAACACAAATAGAAATAAATATTTATATACTTATATGAATATGAAAGTAAATTCTAACTACATTGATCATAATTAAAAATAATTTTTTTAATCAATTATCTAACAATTATAATAATTTAAAATTAAAAATAAAGATAAAAATATTAAAAAAGAGTTTTTTTATTATATTTTGATTTTTATAAGTGTTATTATTATTATTATTATGATAATTTTATATATTTTTTAATTTATTATAAAAATATATCATGTTTAAATTGAGGCTAGACGCGACTAGACCCTAAAAAGTTGTAGCTACACTTGGTTTGAACGTCCCCTTTGGATCACCAAAAGAAAAATGGAATGATAGCTCCTTCCACAATAGAATTAAAAGGAACAAAAAGTTAGGTTTTGCTCTCATTGTTTAACTAGTTTGGTACAATTAGGAAAGGAATCAAATTTTACTTCTAAATGAAAAGACAATTTTGCCCAAACTAATTTTTTGTGTTTAAGAATATGATAAAAGGTGGGTGATCATTGGATGAGCTCTTTTCTTTGTATTCCGGGTTATCCAAAGATGTATAGTGACGTACCATGGGCCTTATGTACCATTGGCGGTGATAACTAAGAAACGGTATGTGAGGACCGGAGATTGACGGACGCTGTTGGAGGTAGTGTGCAGAGTGGCTATTGACCATTATGCTACGTGTCGCAAGAGGAATTGCTCATACCTTGCTTGCGTTGCCTACCTCATAGTTGGTTCGGCTCTGGGTGTGCCATGTCTGGTGGGCAAAGTTCTAGGCACGACCATGATTTCAAAATTCCGTGGTATGTTGTCATCCCATAGGGTGACGACACATGGGAGTGGTCTCCGTAAAGGCCGAAGCTGGGTCTGGATACCTTTGTCGCGTGGCTTTGCCGAATAGGTTCGCCAAGTCGCTTTTTCGTGTAATAACTCCTGGTATGTTGTCATGAGTCAGGAAGTGCGTGTTCATGGGCTAACTCCTGAGGCTGGCCCAAACCTCCACAGAAGCACAATTTTTAATTTTAATACTTATTTCTTCTCAAATTCCTTCCTCTCTCCAAATTAGGGATAAATGCATCACTCAATGGAACCCATTAAATTCCTCTCACTTTAATTCATTTCTCTCCTTTTCTCCCATTTAGTTGTTTTTTAAACAATAAAATGGAAGAGAAATGACATTTCACTTAATTTATTTTCTCTCCCGTTCTACAAAAACAAAGTCTAAATAAATTTAGATTAATTTTAGTAGATTTTATAGTAGAAAATAGATAAAGTGAAAATTTTCTTTTTTAAATATGACTAGAGTCATGATGTATCATATACATGAGGTATTTACTATCATGGCATTTGCATTTTGATCACAAAATTGACGTTTGTTTTCGGTGTGTATATCGTGTTGCTTTTCTCAAAAAAGAAAAAAAGAAGAAAGCCCCATTGGTTAATTTTAATTTTCCAAGCGCACACTTAGCTCGAGTTGATATTACTATAGTCGGAACCACTCCTGTGAATAACAAGGGAATAATTTTGTAGGAGTGAAGTAGATACACTACATTATTTACTATATTTTGTCTATCACAATCCTTTAAAGTGCAATCTATTTTTATAATTTATCAACTCAATTTACTTAAAACAAACACGTAAAAAAGGAACAATTCAAAACAAACACTCATTCTTGTAACTTCAACTAGCCTGTGTAAACAACCTGAAAGGTTTTAGTAAAGGATTTGAGGATGAAGACCACTTCTTGCGAAATGTCCGTTCCCACCGAAAGTGAATCACCAACAAAAATATATTAACCATGAAAAAAGAAAAAGAAATTATGCACTCCTCTCTCTCTGTTTTTTTACCCCCAAAAGATTGGCGAGGAAGTTGGTGAAGAGATCATCTTCAAGGAGAGAGGCAACGGCAACGAACGAAACTCGATTGATGTGGATTCCACAACATTTCAATTTGAACCGTACAACCAATTCCACCAACTACCTTAAAAACAAATCCGAAAAAGGAGATGGCATCATGTGAAGATGATTGTGCAAACGCATGTTTAGAGATTCTTGTTTGTCGCTAATGAGACATTTTAGAGACGACTTTTATTTTGTATTTGTGAGTTAAAGCACAATTTGTAATTTTTAAATTTGTTTAAAAATTACTCTTCTTTCCCCTCCCATGAAAACATTGAATATAGACACATGAACTCACAAGAAAATGAATTGCCAGCTAAATATGGATGTTTTGCACATTTTCTAAACGGACAAGTTTTAATTCATTGTTGGCCATCGAATGTTTCCACATTAACTTATAATAAAGACGTCATCACTTTCCTTTTCTTATTCTCACCTGTGTTTTAAAAAGACCACACATTTTGAATCTTCAAGCAACATTTCTTTCAAAAAGAAAAGCTTGAAGATTCAATTTTCTTTTTGGATCAAAAAGAAAAATGTGTGGATATACAATTAAAAATGCAAAAGAGAATGTAGATCTAGATTCAATTTTCTATTGGATCACAAAACTTCTCTTTTTCATTTTTCAATTTTAAGGGTTTTTTGGTTTAATTTTGCAAGAAATAATTTCTTAGAAAATTACTACTTAGGAAGTATATATCTATTGTATTTAGTTGAAAAAATAATGTGTCGTAAAGTTTGATACTCTGTATTTGATTAGCAATTACACTTCTTAAAAAGTTCACTAAAAATATCTTTATTACCCTTGTTATCAAACTCTATAAAAATAATAATAATAAATAAATTTAAATTAATAATATGAGAAAAATTGAAGAAAAAATATGTATTTTTATTACATAAAATATGTCTCTCATGAGATTAAAATTATATTTAATAGTTCATACAATTTTTTAAGATTTGACAAAAATAATTTATTTAATTAAATAAAAATATTTAATATATAATACATTTTGAAAATCTTAAAATATAAAATATTTTTTGTAACTTCTATAAAAATTGATCTATATAAAATAATTAAAAAATTATTTATGAAATGATTTATAAAATTTAGAAATAAATAAAAATTTATAAGTAAATAGTATTTTGAGGATATATTTGTAAAATATGTATTGTTGACCGATAAAAAAGTTAAATTTTCAAAAAGTTATTTTCTGAGATCAAAGAGAAGTTAAGTAATTGGCTTCTTAAGAAATTTAATTTGTTTGATTTAATCAAGTAAAAGAATTCTGAATTTCTAAAAAAATAAGTCCTAAAATGGTGTAAAATAGAAGTAATTTGGCAAATTGGCAGAGAAAATTTGAATTTTCTCAAATTGTTAAATATTCTAAAAAATTTCACTAAAACTCTTAAAAATTAAAGCTGCTAAAAAACATTTTCTTTTAAATGAAAGAACTATTAAAAATTTATTTTGTATTGTCAAAAATTTAAATATATCGTACAAATATGGAGGAGGGGTCCAAAAGCATTAGCCGGACATTAAACGCACCGTATGCACCGACGAAACGCGTGGATCACAGACAACTCTCCACCACATAAAAGAGAAAAAGACAAAGCAAGATTCAAAACTAGTGGCGAAACCGCAATTACTGTCCCTACCCAAGGGCCATATCATAAAACCAAGACAGTACTCCATTGAATAGAAAAAAAAGTAAAAAGAAAAAAGAAAAATCCTCGGTCATTTCATTTTTCTTTCTCACTCACTCACACACACACACACACACACACACCCACACCCACTCTGTCGTGTCTCGCGGGTTTCACGGTTTTTTAGCAGATAAAGAGAGGTACTTCTTTTCCATTCTCTTTCTCTGTCCTAGGCCTCGCTCTCTGATCCCCAAATCTAGGGTTCGTCCTCCCCTGCAATTCTCAAATCTTCTTGTTTTGAAGCTTAAAGATCAAATCTTTACCCTTTCTGGACTATTGTGATTACGTAGATCCTTTCTGTTTGTAGCTTTTTTCTTCAGTGTGGCTTTTGGGTTCCCATTTTTTCATTTTCAGTGCTTTTAGTTGTGGTTAAAGTTTCTACCTGCTTGTGTGTGCTCGTTGAGCTGGTGTAGCCGGTGCAAATATATGATTGCTGGGTTTGAAGCTTTACTGTGTTTGGACTTGGTTTTGTGGAATTGACCCTGGTGCCTTTTCGGGGTTTTATCGTGTCTTGGCTGATTTGGAGTTTGTGGGTTTGAAGTAAAAAGTGGAGATTTTGGATCTTTTGGTGTATGTGTTGTGGTGTGCATGTTGACTTGTATTAAGTTTGTGATTATTGAATTTGGGATTATGTGGTTTGAGTATGACTAACTAGGTTGCTCTGTTGTGGAGCTGTTTGTGCAAGTGAATGGAAGTTAGTTAACAAGTCTAGATCACTAAATGGTTGATTTATTGTTCTGTTTCTGTTTCCAATATTGTTTGAAATCGTCTAAAATGTGTCTGGATGACTTGTTGGGTTTTGAGTCTTTCAATAGATGTCCTTTTTTGTCTGTTTCATGAGACCCTGCTAAATATTTATCTGGCAGTGCTTCTCTGGTGCTTGGTTTCAGATCATGTTCCAGAAATAGCCATCGTATCAGAACGAATATTTACTTTTTTAATCAAATCAATTTTAGATTATTAGACATAAAGTCACTGAGATCAGAACAATTCGGGTTCTTTACTTTATGTTTATAATATATTTTGTTTTCTTTTTCATTTTTCTGCGGAATTCTTCAACTGAGCAGCATTGTGGCCTCAATATCAACTGTAGGACTTGTAAAGTAGATAACATTGATTGTGTGAACGTATCACCCTTTTCATTTGTATTGCGGATCCTGTTCCTTCAAATTGGTTTACAGTAGTTCTGTGCTGTTTCGGTTATGCATTTATTTTATCTAATCTTTAAATTTTCAATGTTAAATTGGTTTTCTTTTGTTTTCATTAGATTTCATTTTTGCGACTTCTTATCTTGTGTCCGTCCTTTCAGGATTTGCAAGATGGACAGCATGCACAGCTTTTGGCAGTTGGGTGATGAGCTTCGAGGACAATCAAAAGTGTCAGAGGATCACAAATGGCTAATGGCTGCTTCTAAGTTGGCTGAGCAAACTAGGTCAAAGGGAGAACGCATGAATAACCTTGATCTTTCAAAAGGCTTATCTGAAATAAGACCTAGGGATAAGTTTGGGTTTCAGGAAGACAATAAATTTGAAAACCTCAGCTTCAACATGCTGAGTTTGGACTCCAAGATGGTTGAAAATGTCAGCAAAAACTCCTTCAGGAATGGTGTTTACAATATGAATGCAGTGTACCAGAAAAACAACATCAACGATATCGGAAATCTCACTGGTAGCAAGTATAGTGGAAATATCCTGAGCACCAAAGAGTTGACCAACAACAACAATAACAACAACAACAATAATGATAACAATGCAAATAATGCAGTTGACAAAAGGTTCAAGACTTTGCCTGCGTCAGAGACCTTACCCCGAAATGAGGTGCTTGGAGGATACATCTTTGTTTGTAATAATGATACAATGCAAGAGGATTTAAAGAGGCAGCTATTTGGTAGGCTCTTGTTATGATTTTCATGTAGTTTTACTTTGTTTGGAATGAACAATGGTAGTAACCTGTGCCATATGTTTGTTGTGTTGATAGGTTTACCGCCAAGATATAGGGATTCTGTTCGGGCAATAACACCTGGCTTACCCCTCTTTCTCTACAACTACACTACACACCAGTTGCATGGCATTTTCGAGGTTT
>CAODLS013035592.1:0-13479 GCA_948243855.1 Flueggea neowawraea
AGTAAGAAAGAGACTACCTCAATGCAACTGGAGGAATCACTATCATTCAATGTTAATGCACTACTGAAAAGCTTATCCAGAATTGAGGTTGAACAAGCTGGACCAATAACCTTGTTCCCTGTCATATCCTTGGTACCAAACTCTAACTTCTCAACACTCTGCAATGCTTCAAAGGACTCAGAAATCTTAGAAGTCTTGTGGATTTGACTATCCACGGCATCTGTTCTACTTGAAACATCCAAATCTGATGACAAATTCTGAATCTTGTCAGTCTTGGTGTCGCCTAAATTACTAATACTTGGACTTCCAAAATGCTTCCCACTTAAATCCATTTGTTCCAAAGATACCTTCTCCTCCTTTTTACTTGATTCTCCACTTCTCGAAATATCTCCTTTTGTATGGAGTTCATTCCCAACCTATGAATGCAATGGATAGAACAATTAATTTGGTGACGACATATCAAAAACTACAAAATAGACAATAAGCTTACCAAAAGCATTGCAGTACAGAAGCAAAGCATTACATACGGAATTATAAAATGATTTTAAACACAAAAAACACACTGCACTCTTGAGTCTATTTCTAGGCCAAAAAGGAACAACAATTAATGACTCAACAGACCGTATTAGGAGCATTCATAAATTGAGATATATTAGACATACATTCACGGGCTTTAGTGTTTTACACACCTATGACTACCAGCAAGCTGGATCCCAATGGTCTTAGTGCCTCAGGAATCCAGCAGAACAACAGCATCAATCCCAGAAATTTGCATCAAATCTAAAAGAATTTGCATTTTTATACTACAAGAGGATGTTAACTGCAAACGGAAGTAATTACCAACAGTCAACTGAATTTTCAATTTGTTCTAGGAGATTGTGTCTTTTTTATATTCAATAATTTTGCAACTTAAAGTTTAATTTTGTCATTCCATCATACTAAGAAGAGGCAGTTGAAGCAGAGTGAAACTTGGATACATGGGAATATCCTGAGAAAACCAGAAATTGGAAAGTTGAGGAAAAAAAATAAACGGTAAAGTAAGGCCAATCTAGATCAATGCCTTCCTCCAAAGCCGTATAGAAAAAGAGTAAGAATGCAAACTTCATTAATTCCAACTGCTGATTAAATGAGGCTGAACAGATGCAATAAAAGAAGACCCAGCAGTGTTAATCCATGTTGTTCCTTTTTGTGCACACAAACATGTATTCCATTCATTTTTCCACTCTTCTTTAGCAGACCAATATCGGTTGTGTTCATCTGTTTCTTCTTTTGCACACAAGTACACATTACATCCATATTACAATTTTTTTCACGCAACTAGATAGAAAAATGATGCACTTAGATTATTGCTGTGCACAAGCATGTCTTGATGTCATAGAAGCCCCAACCAGAATGCTAATAAAAGGGTCCACCAATAGTTTATTATTTTATAACAGACATTTAAAGTAACTTTCTGCGAATCATATCAGACAGGCAGACCCTACATTGTTATGTTTCACAAAAATATTGAAACTGCCAATTCAGAGCACACAAATGATAATTACCTCTGGAAGAAGAGGTTGAGATGAAGATTTTGTTCCCAAGTTCTTCTCAACTACAGTGCTTGAAAATCCTGGTGGAACTAAAGGCCTAGATACAGGAGCCAATGTGATTGAGGAAGATTGGTCAGAATTGCTATTCGAAACAGATTGCATCATGAATTGCTCATCAGAGTTATTACTCTCAACTCCATTATCATCTTTTGAATCCTCCAGTAACTCGGTAATATCAAAGTCATCTTTTCGTTTTTCTGGGTTCAACTTCTTTTCTTGGAAAGCTTTATGCTGTTCCTTCCTCATCAATTCAAATTCCGCTGAAAAATACATTTATAAAATGTCAAGCATGTTTCATTGCTCATCAATTATGTAGAGGAAAACTATGTTCTTCTCATGGCAGAAAATTGGTACAATAACAGCAAACTAGAGAAGTTTATCTATCAAACAATCTTATAGAAAAGCACCAGTACCTCTTCTTTTTCGTTCCTCTTCTGCTCTATCCTCACTTGCAACCTCAGAAGAACCAAAAGTTTCATCATTGTATGAATCCTTTGTCTCCCTGTGCCACATTGGCACTGCCTGGAAAATGATATTGCAAAAATAAATGCAGCATAAGAAATACATCCTAAAATTATTAACACTAGTCGTTTCCAATTAAGTTCCTTGCTCATGAAGATGTACTAACAACAGGGAGATCAGACTTGATTTCCTGTAATTGCAAATGCACGCACGCCAAAACTACAAGTTTTACCTTGTAAGGACGAGGTGGGTGATATGGCTCATTACTCCTGTTAAGCTGGTATTGGTCGTTAGCTCGAAGCTTTGGAGCTGAAATTCCAGCAGTATATCCTGACGGTCTTGGAAATGAGCCACTTCCAAGCAGTCCATCATGCTCAGTACTTTGCCATGGTCGCCGTGATTGGTTTCCGTAACGCCTTCCAGAATCTACACATTAATATAAGTCATTCAATTATTCAGAAAAACCATGCTGAAAATTTCAATAGGAAATGTGCGCTTGGCACTGCATAGATTGACTAGCCAAAAGATAATCAGCAACATCATATTTCTAAATTGCAACTTCAAATCTGCATATCTGTTTGAATTTCATAAGAATTAAAATCTTTCATTGGTACAATATTTTAGGCAATTATTGAAAATTATTACATGAAAGTAGAGACCTAAACCAGTGTTCTTAAAGCTAGGATCCAGCTAACCATGAAAATGCATAACAACAGCATTTGCAAAGCTTTTTTGTGCCTTTTTCAAGAGAAATTTGTATGATAAAAAATTTTCATCTAAACCATCACTTCATATTTGCCTGGTAAAAGGAATTCCTTACAAATGGATGGTACAATTTTTTTTTTTTGCATCAAACGCTCAATAAAGTACGAAACTTTGTATGCATAAAAATATCTGGACGAAAAGAATCTTAAGCATACCTGGTTCCCGATCAGATTGGGAGTCACTGTCTCGATCACTCCTTCCAGATGAACGACTATCCCATCTTGTGTGAATCCCTCTAGAATAATTACTTGTATCCCCTCTTGTCGGTGGTGATGAGCCATATTCATTACGCCTAAAGTTTTGAGAAGACAAGCTGCCAGAAACTCTAAACCGATCCTGTGAAGTATCCTCAAATTCACTGTTACAGTGGAGACAAAAAAAAAGGACTGGGTAATTAGAACGGGAATTAAGAAAACAACCAAGCCAACATTAACTACAGTAACACATTTATTGAAAACATTCCAAGAAATATGACCCTAAAAACGATACTTGGTACAACAAAATTTTTAATTTACCTTAGAAGTGACCGATCAAATCTGCTGGGTAAGGTTTGGCAAACGTCCAACTCACATAACGATAGTAGAAAATCCCTTGTATATGAAATTCTAATCTTCCTGTATAATTCCCAACATTAGCAATTCCTAGACATCTTGAATAAACGACCAGAGAAAAAAAAACGGAGCAACATACAATAAGAAAATAAAAGTCAACTCCATGATGAACAAACCAAAAGGGCAAGAAACAAGCACATTACTTTTCTGACTCGTGGCTCGGATCCATGCCTCGATCAATTCCTTGCTTATCATCACTTTCTAAACTCATTCTGCCACAACCTACTCTACTTTCCTAGAACTTCACAAATCGCCTAATCCCTGGTAAGCAAGCTCAAATATACAACACCGCACCAACTGAGCAACAACTTATGAAAAATCGTAATTCACCAATTCATATCGCCATCCTAGTAAAACCAGAGTTCCACCAATCTCCACCAAAGCTTTCAAAGACTACCCATAAATCAAAACCAGTAACCTAATATCAACAAATTCAGCTTCTTTCGGGCATTAAAATAATCAAAAGACTTCTTATGCACCACCCATTTAAGTCATTGAAATTAATAAAACCAACCCAGCACGTAAAAAGCAATAATTCAAAGTTAAAAATCCAAGCTGAGATATTTAGCTAAACCCATCCTCAGATTCAACTCTATCTACAATATGAGGGAGAGATAAAGAACTATCGAGGTTTTAGTACAGCTAAAACAGTCAGTCACAAAATTGAGTGAACCTAATAGATTTCAAAATGTAGATACATGTACAGAGCTAATCCTGTTGGATCCGAATCTCGCCCATCTAAACCCCGATTGATAATCGACTACGAGCATCAAATTTCTAGCTTGTATTAGATCGAATGATACAAAAATTAGGGTTTTGAGCTAATAATGTGATGAAAATCTCAAAAAAGAGATTAAAGAAAAGCTAGGGTTTTGCTTCACGTTACAGAATGGATCGGAGGACGAGCATTTGATTGAGTGTTTGAGAGAGATGCAGAGAGAACGGAAATTAGGGTTTCGTAAATGTAATCGGAGATCGTTTTCGTGTTTATTTTAAGAGGTTCTTGGATCGAAGTTGCGAGAGAGAAACGAAGTAGGCACAGAGAGAGAATTGCAGAATGACGTTGCCGAAAGTAGCAAATTTTGATAAACCAAAAAATAACCAAACAATGCTAATGATCTTTAATCCAAAGAAAAAAAGAACTCTAATAAAAGGGGCTTTTGGTAAAAATGTTTAATATTGTGGTTGGAAAAACAATTCACAAAGGATTTGGGTACATTTTATTGAGAATCACACAAATTTGGGCATGTTTATAGTAAATTCATAAAAGTAATTTTTTAACAAACTCACAGAACCTTTTCCCCCTTTTTGTCTCTTTTTTCTTAATCCATGGACACAAGGGAAATCTGTCATAACCTCAAATCTCGCTCCATACTCTTTGAACCCGATACACAAGGCCTTTATTTTTTTATCTTTTATCTTATTTTTATTTTTTGAAATAAAATTGAAAATAATGAAAAAAAATTAATTTTTTATGAATAAATTTTTTATTTCTGTTTTTAATTTTTTAAAAAATAAAAAAAAAATTCTTAATTAAACAGGAGCTGAATTTTGGGACAACTTAGTTCGATCCTTCTATAGCTTGGAAGTATTTGGCCATGAATTTTCTGGATTCCTCACAAAGTTGTAAAATAAAAAGTGAACGTCTTATTAATAAAAATGTGAGGAAACGGCAGCTAATAAGATTGATATCAAGAGGCAATCAAGGAACAATTTAATTAAATTGAATTTTCACATGGAAACAAAATCAAGCAAAGACAGAATTTTGAATTCTAGAATAATTGCCCAACAATACTGAAACAACAACAAAAGAGAAAAAGAATAACAATAAAAAATAATAATATAACCAAAACCCTAAATATATTTGTCTACCATAATTAAGTCTAGCAGAGAGCTAAAATTGCAGCCCTAAACGAAGTGAAAAAAAAAAACAAAGAGAAAGGACGAACAATGGTGGTGTTGGATGAAATTGTTAATCACGCATGGCCAGTTAGAGAGGCAGAGCAGTGGTTGTGGTGCGAAATCGAGAGAATACAGAGTGGGAGAGAGTGAAAGAGACGTCGTTGTTGGGTTATGAGAAAAGAAGAGAAACGGTGGTGGGGGTTGAGAAAGATAAAGAGAGAGAACGATGAGAGAAAGAGACTTGTATGGTGAGGTGGGTTGAAGAGGGACACAAAGAGTTGGGTTGGTTTGATGGTTGGATTTTTAGGTTAGGTTGCTTTTTTGTTCTCGGTTTAGTGGTTTAATGTATTTTTGTTTTGGTTTGGTTGATTTAATATAACGGTGACATGGTATGATGATGTGACAAGCACGTCATTAAATTTGTAAGAATATTCTAATAAAATAGTTATAATGACTATCAATAAACAAAACATTCAATTGTAGCAGGAACGACAACGGGTAGATCAGGGACGGGTTTTAGTATCTTCGTCCCCGCCCTGTGACTTACATATTTTTTTTGGCCCTACCCCTTACCCTGTCGGGTATAAAAATCATCTTTCATCCTTGCCCCGTTGAAAAATTAACATCTCTGCCCCGCCTCTGCCCCGTTAAATTATTATTAATTTTTTTTATCTAATTTTTATTTTATTACAATTCAAGAAATAATAATTTATACAAATTTCAATAATTATAAATATAATTCAAGACATTATAAAAAAAAATATAAGTATATATATATATATATTTATATGTATAATTAACAAGTTCATACCAAAATACAATTAACATATAAATATAGTTTAACTATATATATATAAGATCTTCAATGAAAATAGTGTTGTGTTCAAGATTTTCAGGAATCCAATCATTAAGCGTCTCCACATCTATCTTCACGATTCCATAATGCGGTCCTTGAAATATGTCCTTGAAATATTTTTCAAGACATGGTCTTCACGGCATGAATGGATTTCAAGTCTTCAACTGCTGCCAAGGTCTTCAATGCGAGGGTCCAGCCACTATTCCTTCTTATTTGAGCCATGGAAGCACATTTGTCGACATTGTCACATGAAAATCATCCTCCCACCTTGTCTTAGGTGCAATGGTACAAAGCTATTTCACATTGAGACCACCATCTCAAAGGGCAGTCGCAAACATGGATGTGCAACATCAATGCTGAAAAACACTACAATAAAAAATCAACAAATTAATACATTAAAGAAATAAATAAGACAAAAAAAAGAGGACACTAAGTTTCAATGTGTTGGAAAGTCATTTAGGGCAAGTGAAGTAGGTTCATGAAGCCACCTAGGATTTCACACCCTAGAAAAGTATTTATTCGTGTATGCAGGGGTTATAATGCAAAGAAATCTGACCAATATAATCACTCCATAAAATCTTGAAAATTACAACCAAAAAAATGTGCAAATTATATCCCCATTAAGCCACGAAGATTTTGTTACTCCTCTCTATAGGAACTTCGAGTGCATGAGTAAGAAACCATTATTGTGATATGAGTTAGCTTCAAATAGTTAGTTCAATGCCCAAGTCTAGGAACCTTGGTAGAGTTCTAACAAGTAAAGCTCCCATAGATAATATAACAAACATAAGTCCACTCTTCTCCTTTATAAATAAAAATGAATTTCCTATTTTTATGGTTGAGTGAATGATATTTCAATTCACAACTCAATTGAAATAAAAACTAGCATAAATAATGGAGAATTGACAAAGCAATTCCCCATCCTTTTGTGCAAGAGTTGAGGACCCATAAACTCGAGGAGAATGAAACAGCCAATCACGAGCAATTGAGGGTTTTTACTGTAGTTTTGAAGAGGAAGAAGAAACTAGAAATTTTGAGAGAGTAATTTTTGGAGAGAATGGCCTTCTTTTCCCATTCATCACTTTTTTTCAGATAAAAAAATTAACATACAAGTCATTATGGTAGAAAATTCTTAGTTAAACTTACTGTATATACATCAAACCAATCAATAATTAACATATATATTAGTGGGTCCTTAATTAGTTATTTTTTTACTTAAACATATGACTCACTAATACAAATATCAAATACTAATTAGTTTAGTGTATAACTTGGTGCATGTGCACCAAGTTAATTAATAATTGACATATGTATTAGTTAATTATTGATTGGTTTGATGCATGTGTAGAAATATGCATCAAGTGTAACTAACAATTTTCTGTGGTGAGATAGCTTGTTAGATAGAATAGTTAGTGTTGATGCAATAGAACTAATGCATATTATTGAGATCATTGTAAGAGCAAGTGCAACTATACTCTCAAACTTTTTCTTTAAAATATAATATTTTATTTACTATTTATCATAAAATTTTAAATCTAACTTCACTTCCACTACAATCTACATCACTTTTTTAATATTTTATTAATAAATTAGCTAATCATTTTTTCGGAGCTACAATATCTCAATAAAATTAACATATCATTATTTACTCCTAAATACTATTCATCTATTGTATCAATAAATATTTATTTTTTAATATTTTTCTCTCTAATATACAAATTTTAAAAAATATTAATATATAAAGAAAAATAAAATAATATTTTAATTTCTCAAATTTATGTTGCATGGTTGCAAAAGCTCTAATTAGTTCAGAGATATTTAACTTAGGAGTCTTGAACCACAACATCATTCCATATTTTACCAGTTCTCTCTCTCTTTTCCTCAGTCACTTGTACACAAATATTCAAACGAACTACCCCTACCATTCAGAATATTTACACAGTACCGCATTGCCATCCTCTGAAACTACCATTTCCGTAAATATCCCGAAAGTTAATCCCAGTTTCGAACCCAACCATCATAACCTCCTCCCGCCACAAGGATAACAGACAAAACCTCACTGCCACCACCACCTCTGATGATGGCGTCTCCATCACTACTGCGCTCCTCAGCGACGTCGTTTCACGGCCAATTCCCAATTCCGTCGGTACGAGTGTTGCAAGCGAAATCCAGAAACGGAAATGGGTTGGTGCCAGTGAGGGCAACCGGTGGGGCTGTGTTGTTGGAGAAGACTGAAGCAGAGAAAACTAACCGGCTCAAGACCACTTGCCTTGAAAAGATCGTTCCTTTGCTTAAAGACGAGTTCTCTTACACCAACATTCACCAAGTAAAGGAGTTCTTTTTATTATTTCTTTTGAATTTCTCGGATTTGTTTTTTAATGTAATGTTTCGGTGTTTCATTGTCTGGTTTTCTATGAATTCTCAACTTTGTGTTTGACTACTGGGTTTGGAATTTGGATAAATTAAAATGCCGGAATTGCTGATTGATACGAGTTCGTACACTGTTGGATTGTGAGTGGGAGTTGTGGTATCGTGTGATTATGTTTGCTTGGTTGTAGAGAAAGTGCAGGAAAATATTAAAAGAAATGGAATTCATTAACTTTGTCGCCACTAAAGCCATTGATTTTGAGTGATTGAGTTGGTTCTCTTTTAGAATCAGTAAAGTAACGTATAGAAAGTTCAATCCTTGATGTTCTATTGTATTTTTGTTTTTTTTGCGTGGTGTATGATGTTCGTTGCATTGCTGTACAACGAAATGCGGGATTTATTAGCGTTTTAGGTAGAGCTTTTGATATTTGTATAAGTTGAATCTGTATATGGATTGATTTATCTCTAGGTCGATGTGCTTAAGTTGGCTTTCGGTTGAATCAATTCGTTCCAATTCCTTTTGTGATCTTATTGGATTATATTGTTTTGCATTTGGGCCTGTTGAATGATATAGGTTCCGACAATAGAGAAGGTTGTGGTGAACTGTGGTATCGGAGATGCAGCGCAGAATGCCAAAGGTCTGGAAGCAGGTATGGATGACTTGGCATTGATCACTGGACAGAGACCTATAAAGACACGAGCTAGGAATTCCATTGCTACCTTCAAAATCAGGGAGGTCAACCGCTTGGCATTGCTGTCACGCTCAGAGGAAATGTGAGGATCCGTTAACTTTGATTCATTTTAAACTTGTTTCTATTGTATTTCGTACCCAAGACATGGTTGTTTTGCAATGTGCATTCCCTCTGAATAGCATGGAAGGTGCTGAGACTTAACATACATATGATAGGATTTTTACTTAGATGATGATTGCAACTTTCATTAAACAGCTGATATTATGATTGAAGAGACTATTTTTCTTTTTCGTCTTTACACATTTACATCTTTAACATCTCTTGTCCTGCTTCTGCTTACAAATCTTGACATATGCTTATGCTAAATACAGAAAGCATACTTTTTTTTTATTAATCATTTTCGTATTTTTCAATAATCTGCATAATTGTGTGTTCAACAATTTACGCGATGTCAGAGCTCACATCATCATAATATCATCTTATTTATCATATTATCATCTTATTTCCTCTTGTGGTTCAGGATGGATGTTTTTTCATCATTAGTTTCACATATAGAGAAACATTGTTTGAATGCGTTGTATGTTTTCCTGGATAATTTTGCAGGTGATGTACTCATTCCTGGATTGGCTAATTAACTTGGGGCTTCCCAGGACAAGGGATTTCCAAGGAGTTAGCCCAAATAGCTTTGACGGACATGGAAATTAAAGCATTGGTATTCGTGATCAGTGTGTTCCCAGAGATTAGGGCCGACATACTCGGTAAACCAAGGGGGATGGACATCTGCATCACAACTACCGCTAACACCGACCAAGAAGCTCAGAGACTGTTGGCCCTGATGGGAATGCCATTCAGAGAAGGTGGTGGTCCTACTGTTCAACAGCGCAAGAAGTTGAAGGCACACCACTTCGATTCAAAGGGAAGAGGAAAGGGACGACGATGAGCTTTTATCAGCATCCAGATTTGTACCATTTTCGTGTATTTTGTTTGGCTCCAATTGAATGTATCAACAGATTGTCCTAATATTTGTTTTTGCATCAATTTTTTTTTGTGCATTTTGTAAACATGAAGGAAAAAAGAATGATCTTATTCGGTGCAAATACTTTTCTACCTGAGCATTTTTTATCTGCATAGGCAAGAGTTTCTTGCCAATACAAGTCTTGAGAAAAAAACAAAATCTTTGTTTCTGGTACGGTGCCTTACATATTTCAACATATTATATTTTTTATTTTTTTCAAAAAGGGTTTGAATATATAATATAGTTCCCCTGTTGGGTATGGCATAGGCCTATGAGTAGGACAATTCTCCTGACGTCAGAAACACTATATGGTTATACAAGGATCTGAACCGATTTTTTAATGTCGGAAACACCATATGGTTATACAAGGATTTGAACCAGTGACTATTTAAAAGATCAAAACTCTCATTAACTTGAATCAACGAATGTTACTCTACATATTGTAATTTTTAAGAGGCTCATTATATAATCTATCCGACTAATGTCAATCTATCAAAAACAGATTATTGTTTCATTCGACCCTTTCATATAAACGAGTGACCTTGATTTGGTTATTTCTTAAGTTGTATTTGTCCAGAAAATATGGTTAATGGTATTTTTGGAGCAAAGTTTTTGTGTTCTATGGCACTATGCACTCGCCCTGTGTTGTTTACCTTGAATGACAACTGTATCTAAATTTATTTTATTTCAATCAAAGCTTTGTAATCTCCGATGATCGAGCTTATCATTTCCACGTTTGTATTGTAAAAAATGCTTAAATTGTTTCCCCAAATTTTTAAATTTCTTCTCTCTTTAAGGAATAGATTTCTCATTTTCTAGTATTAAAATTTTGTTATAATGACATTTTTTTTGTGTAGAACATTTCCAAGCATGACATTTAAGATTTACTATTCTAGACGACTAAGGCTACTCATAACTCATGGTTCCTGAATTCATTCCGCGGGACGTATGCTCAGCATTTTTATTATTATTTTATTAAAGTCCCTAGTTTCTAGTCCCTCAGTTTTTTCATCTATAACCCAGGGACTACTTTAAAAGTCGTGCGGGACGTCTACTCAGCTTTCCACTAAACACAATTTTATTTTAATCCTCGTTGGAGTAAATTTGACCGTTGGATCAAAACGATCCAAAGTCTGATTTTGATTTTTTTAGAAAAAAAGATTAAACATCAGGAGCAATGCCAATAGGCCCGCACTTAACACATGTAGGCTACGACATAGGGACGCAGTAAGCCATCCACATGTCAGTAGCTAGGATCCCAATACGGAATCATAACCGCATTATAACCAACCTAAAGAGAGTATGAATGAGTTGGTATAAATTCTTTCAACTTAAGAACGGATTTGAACCTAAATACGCAGCTACTTTTTAAAACTCAAACTGTTGAGGGAGACCTAGTTTGATTTCTACGCTAAATTCCGGGCAGTGATACTGAAATTTTCTGTGGATTGGATATGGCCATACGGGCGTTAAGTTTTTGAGCTTTGGGAGTGAAGTTGCACTTTGGCTCTGTATAAAGGAGTGAAGAGGCAAATTGAAAATTGCCTCCCTCCCTCCGTCACTACTGCCTGGCCTTCTGTGGTGGCTCAGCAGCGACACAGTAACTCATCAAAGCAAAAAGCAGCGAATAAAATACCCAAAAAAGAAAATAGAGACGCAATAATAGATGAAGAGATGGCGTATTGCTGTGATAATCACATAGCATTGGGAAGAGGAACGCTATCTTCTCCTCCTTATCGTCAACATTCTTCAATTTTAATTTCAACGAAACCATTTCTTCTCAAAGCAGAGCATCATTCCATGGCCTCCGATCTCTCTTCCGCCGCCTCTTCCTCCTCTCGCCGCAGCGACGTTGTCTTCATTGTCAATCCCCGAGGTTTCTCTCTCTCTCTCTCTCTCTCTCTCTCTTCCATTATACTTACATGTGTCGGATTCGTAGTGGATGTGACTTGGTGCAGGTGCTAACGGGAGGACAGGAAAGGAGTGGAAGAAGTTGCTTCCGTATCTCCGGTCTCGCCTCGACAAAGATTGCAATGTATAATATACATGTTAATTCGCTGATTTTATGATATCAATTGGGCGGATTTTTTTAAATTTTTATTTTTCATGGGTTGTTTTGTTTGGGCCAGATATGCGAGTCATTGACTTCGGGTCCGTATCATGCAATTGACATTACCAGGGAGGTACAAAACAAACATAGTCTCTGGTTGATTCGGGTCGGATTTTGTGTCAGGCTTTGTATTGAGGGGTCAATTGAATGCTTTGATTTTGTGATGTAGGCGATAAGGGAGGGTGCGGATGCTGTGATTGCAGTTGGAGGTGATGGCACTCTTCATGAGGTCCAATTCATTTCTATTCAAACGGAATTGCTGAATTGATGTGTATATGTTAAGGATTTTGTTGCTAACACTTTCTTTTTGGTTATGTGCAGGTGGTTAATGGATTCTTTTGGGCGGGAAAACCGGTTACAAATCACAATAGAGAGGCTACGCATTCGACAGCTCTTGGTGTACGTGTCCGAGTTTTTCTTATGGTCGCTGTTAGTTAGATCTGCCAATTGTGTGTTAGGTTGATATATGAACTTTATGGGATGCATTTCTTAAGGGTTGATTCGATTATGTTGTGTTTGCAGCTTATTCCCTTAGGTACTGGGTCCGATTTTGCCAGAACATTGGGCTGGTTAGTTGGCTCTACTTGTGTTTTGTTTAATGTGGTGGGAGATCTCTTATTTTACCATCTTGCATTTTATGTTGGTTGACCAAAAATAAATATTGCATTTACATGTTGAACATCGCACATATGCTTATATCTCTTGTTTCTTATCAGGAAAAATGATCCTTTTGAAGCTATTGAGCGTATTGTCAGAGGTACTTAACTCTTTTTGTTGCATACAGTTGCGCAGTTCTGTTTCCCCTCTCCTTTTGGAGTCATTTAAAGTGTTCTGCAGGGCTGAGGTCGCATATTGATGTTGGTGTCATTAGTGGAGAAAGTGGAGAATCTCATTACTTTGCAAATGTAGCAGACATACACTTGTGAGTTTAACTTGAAAATTTTGCGATTGTCTTCAAAAGGCATGCATGGTGATCATATACCTCATTTCTTGCTATTTATGAATTTTGCAGAAGTGCAAAGGCTGGTTTCTACGCATCAAGATACAAAAGATTTGGAAATTTATGCTATGTCATTGGGGCTCTTCAAGCCTTTATGGGGCATAAGA